>JARJDR010004381.1:0-27445 GCA_030264135.1 Myllaena sp. GC000078 | reverse complement strand
CGTGAAAATGCAGTCACCAATACTGACGTCGTTATGCCGTCTCTATTAAGAGAGTTGACGTCGCGGTCCCAAAATCACTATAAATTGACGTCAATATCACGTGGGTGTGCTACTTGGGGATAGACAATGGATGACCGTCGGGCATTGGCAAGCGGTGCGGATTTGGCGTCAAACTATTCGGCGGTGGAGATGCCGTTGTAAATGTGCATTCACAATTTGATTCGCAGCGCTGTGTGCAACGACCCGCTAGACACGCTGCCGCCCTCCCCGACGTTGACGTCGACATCGATAATAATTGTTCGTACACGGTTTGGACGTGGACGCGCGCATTTGCGAAAATCGCACCATTGGATTTGTGACTTCACTTGTTTAGAAATTGATTTCTACACTACGCAAATAATTGATGATTATCCGCACCGATAATAATTAAAATTAGTTTAATTAAATAAATTATGGAATTATATTCGACCCAATAAATAGGAATTGAATTCAGATTAATCAAATTTGAGATAATAGTGTACTTTATGCTCTACTCTACCATAAAGGTAAAATGTAAGACGAACATTATGACTTTGGTGACCTCATTAACGATTTGCGCTTAAAAAAAGCGAAAGACTTTGCGACGTCTCATCGAGTTCCTGCTACATTTCCTTTCATCACTGTACGCGTGCTCCGCTCCACCACCATCATTAGCATTGAGAAAATCGGAAATTTTAATAATATAATTCCGCGTCGGAGTGATCGTTCGTTGCGCGGAGTCCTTTGCCATCGTTTACTTCTTTCATAGCCACCTCTATATTACACTCAGTGACTGGGGGAGTGAAGGGAGTGCCCAAGCCGGTTGATCTGCCGACGAGCATAAATGCGAGAGGGTTGAAAGAGAGAACGCAGTGGCGGCGGCGGCGGCGTCGGCAACGGCTTTAATTAACATTATTAGTCGGAATGCATGATTTATGGAAAACGCGCGCCGCTGTGATATAACCGCGCCGGCGGCAATGCAGGGCGTCGAAGCGGTGTGCGGCAAATGCTGGGCGAAAACGTCGAAAATGCCAAAAAGCGCGCGCGTGCGCGGGGGGGGTGCGCGCTCAACGGGGGTGGTGTGTAAGTCAGCTCGCGCACACGGCTGGCTACTTTCGTGCTCGCAATTATAAAGCCGCCGCGCGCGGCGCAATAGCCATTCGGTATCCGCGCCGCGTTGCCGCCGTATATCATCTGGAACATCATGCGGCGACCACCACCCACCCACCCACCATCCACCACCCCCGTCGTCGTCCGAAAAGAAATGTGCTCGCTACAGATGCACCATATATTAATAAATGTGTTGCATTAAAAAAACGTGCCGACTTCAAAGGCAAACCACTTTCGAAATCGGCTTGCCGAAGGGCATTAGATTGATTTTTCCCACAAAGAGGAAAAAGGCGCTTAATCTATAATAAATTACGATGGTGGGTAATTGAATTTTGATTTGAAAATTATAAAAATCCTTACAACCCACATAAAATAAAGCCACCATCGAATCGAATCTGCGTGGGTGTGAAATAAATTATAACAAATATAAATAAAATTAACCCCCAAGCATATTTTCCCTTTCATTTATCTCCTATTCACAGCGCCAGCGCCCCACGCCGGCAAGAAATGCAGCCCCTTCCAACCCGCCCAGCACGAACGGATCGCATTGTTGTTGCGCGGCGTTGTTATGTCGTATAATATTCAGAGAGATATTTTATATTAAATTTGGCGCAATGGGTGGCCCATCGTGCAACGCGTGCGGCGCGCCGGCTGCTCCTCGTTAATGTCCAACGCCCGGCGCCGCACAACAAAAACGAACGAAAACGTTTTTCCGAGTTATATATATAATTTTTTTTTCGCTTCGTCCTGCGAACGAGCGAGCGAGCGAGCGCGCAGAGAGTGCGTTTGTGCGTTGGCGGCGAAGATAATTAGGTTTATTTACTCACTTTCTTTGTACTGCAGGACGTTGGCGTGCTTCTCGTGAATGACGACGCATCGGTAGCACACCTTTTTGCTGTAATAATACGAACATACGACATAAGAAAAAAAAAACGCACATTCGATTGCATACAATGAGGCAAAAGGTCGTCACAAACAATTAAATTCGACGATAATTACAAATTGAGAGAGGGAGAGAGTCAGAAACCACGTGAAGAGGCAATATGAATTAATAACGTTGCTCTTATCATGGATTACCATGCGATTATGACGATTATCATCATATGAGGGAATTCTCAAATAATACTCACTCGTCGACCACGATGAACTTATCGCCCTCGGAGTGCAGGCAGCGGCCCTTGCTGCTCAGCCGCGACTCCTTGATGGTGATCGGCTGACGCACGCCGGACTGGAACCACGTGCCCTCCCATCGCTCCGGGAAATAGCAGCCGCCTGCAACAACGCGGACATATAATATTGGATTACGGCTTGCTTGCGCGCCTCAATTGGGACACACGCCGATCCTGAGGGATGCGCCGCATGCATAGGCGAGTAGTGCGCTTAACGAGCGCCGCAAATGTACTATGCAAATCGAGACAAATTGCTTTAAAAGCGAACGGCGCGACTGACAGCCACACCAAGCAGAGTGAGCGTGATGGTCGGAAACAAAGAGTAAATGGAGTGCGGGCGGGCGTACATGGTTCGAGGGCATTTTTCATCAAAAACTCAACCAACACACGTCTCAACTTTACACGCAGTAACGAGGGTGAGCTGTTGCAGCGGCAATAACGAGCTGCGTGGAGGCTGCGCGCCCCCGTGTCCTCCTCCTGTGCAATGCGGCAGCACATCTACATACGCGTGTGGAGTGGAGTGGCGAGAGTGGAAGTTTTTGAAGGGTCCGAAAGTTGTGGCGCGTATGAGGTTTAAAATGCTGCGAATCTAATTGGAATGCGCTGAGGCGAAATCAAAATCATCGATCGATTGCCGATTTTCACATTTGCGCAATGTTATTTGGTCATTTCGTGTTATAATATGCGCGCAAAATGCGTTGCATGCGAAGCGTAATTAAAACGATTTCATGTTACATATTTCGATTTAAAATATCCAATATGTTGGTTGCATTTGTTTTTAATTTGTAATAATATTGGCATCATGGAACATTGCACAATAAAGGTTTCGCGAGTAATAAAAAGGAACTAAAAGATCAAAATTTTCATTATTCCGATTCGCCGTATTTGTGCGCCGTGATAACAAACCGCTTTGCACTACACAATCCCCCCGCGAGCAAATTTTCTTATTATTCGCATTTTTATGCTCGCACGTTTTTATTCGCTGGAAAATGCAAACCTTTGTTCGAAATTTGCATATCATGAAAACAAATGAATGAGTGCACGAAGAAAAGAGGTAGAGGTGCATGGTGGAAAAAAAAAAGGAATTCCTATTGTTCGTATAAATATACCTCATAAAAGAGAATAAGGTTAGTGTTGAGAGCGCGATACGGACGATAATAATTAGAAAAACACTTTTATATAAACAGCCCCCGCTAAGTAGGCATATCATAGATTCATAAATTAAAATTAAATTCCTTTTGCGCTGTTAGTTATTTGCATTTCCGCCGTATACTGGAAAACGCGGTAATAAATCAAAACGCACGTCGAACAATTATTTAAAACTAATATATCAATTTAAAAAATGGCTTTATCTGCAATGATTTACACGGCCGTTGGATAATTTTAGTTTCTCATTGGTTTTTATAATTTAATTGGAAATTTGATTCCCAATTGAGTTTTCCTCTCGTTTTTCGCTCCACGTTTTATTTTTCACGCTCGTGCACTCACCACCATCGACAGCGCCAGTGTGCTGCGCGTACGGCCGTCCCATGGAGATTTCAATTGGATGCGCGCTCTCGCTTGTACTCTCATAGTGGTGGCAGGCGCCCCTGTCGCCGACGCTCTTTGCCCCCGTGAAAAATCGCACGAAATAATGAAAAATTCCCGAATAAACCTCAACGAAAATAAACAACGAGCGGCGGCGACCGCAGCGCAGAAATAAAAAAAAACATACACACAGTGCGCGCGCCCCTTTCCCTGCTCCCCTCCAGCGTAAAATAAATGTCGTTAGCATTTAAATTTTGCAAAACAAAATCCGGTGCAGTGCTCCCTTTAGGCCACATCGTGGCGGATGCGTATGTATACAGATGAGGTGAAACGAAATAAATAATAATATGCACGCGATGTGAATTGTTCTGCACGCACGCAATTGATGATAGGGGGAGAGGGCACAAGTTTTCTGCGCATTGTCGAAATTGCACTCGACGGGGACGGACGAAGGGGGAGGGGGGTGAGAAATGAGACGGGGAGGCATCATTGCACATCGGTGGTGGAATGAGGTTTCAAATGGGACTGTGGGCAAGAAGGATATATAGGACGGGCCGCAGCGCGTATTAGAGCGTGGAGGCGCCGGGCGACGGCGAGCATAACATCCGCCGCCGTCGTCGTCGTCGTCGGCGTTGTCGTTGTCGCCGTGCGGCGTGCGGAATAATCGGAAAATCTCGACAAGGTTGTAAAATATATTGCTCCCATTCGGCCAGCGGGCACAACCACCTCCCATCCGTCGCCAGCCCGATATCCTTATACCATGCAAAAGAGAAGGCCCGTCGTCTTCCTCGGAGCAAAACCACAGGCCGCAAATCTTGTTAAATCTATATACATTAATATATAAACGCGAAGGCAATATAATTAACCAAACGGAATAAAACAAAGGAGCTGTTCTGGTGGAATTCATATACGTTCGTCCTCGGATAGCATCGCCATCGTTGTTACCTGGGCGCAATCCGCGACGAGGAATGCGTGGTGTGAAATCATTGCTTTTTTATGCGCGAAGCACTTTATTTCTCATGCGTATTTTTCTTCTATGCGAGCGTGAGTCGCTATGACAACGCAGAGCAGCAAGCCGCGAAAGGCAACGCTCATAAATCGCGCCGTTTCGCGCGCGCCGTATGACAGGATGGAAAATTAATGTTTTTTGTTATAGAGTCAATAGTTGCATATTCGGCGGGCGCATGCGATTTGCATGCGAATGGTACATCGCCGGTGGTGTCAGCGCCGCACATGTTCGCATGTATATATGTAGGTCGTTGGCAATTTTAAAATTCGTTGTTTTCGTAAAATGCGGAAACGGATTGCAGAGCGGCAACGCCTACGCGTTACGATGGCGCTATAAATAAATTTCTCCGATGTGTACCGCATAAATATATTATTGCAAATCAAAATGGGAATAAGCAAAGCTAAAAAAACTGGGATAAATATAAAATTGGAGCAAAAATTGGACGGGCAACAGTGACGCATTGCCAAATTGAAATTGCGAATTATAATTGAAAAACCAACACGAGTGCCGTAATCCCGATGAAGCCACAAGAAGCGGAGTATGTGCGTATTGGTCATGAGGCATCCAGAGCTGGCGATGTTGGCGAGCGTATAAGAAGTAATGACAATAAGCCGACAATGATTTAGTATTGCGGTCTGCGTTTGTGGTGCGCGCGCGGTTGCTCCAAAAAAACCTACTTTAGCGTCGGGTGAATTAAGCGCAAATTCCAATCAAACCGCTTTCCAAATCACTTTCAATTTGATTAAAAACCAATCTCTTTTATATAAACGGCAGCATCGACTTGTCGGTGGGGTGCCAAGTTTCACTTTTAAACCGTTCTAATAAATTGTCACAATCTGTCCGGGTAGAGGGCAATTAAGATAATGTAGTAATGTAGATTTAAGCCTAATTCTAAACGGTGGACATGCAAACATTAATTCCAAAGCCAACCCGGGGTGAGATAAGAAAACCACTCTGTTATACCCTAACCATGTCCAAGGACAAAGTACAAACGGTGAAAAACTAACGCTATAAACGCACCTTGCTGTTTGAAAGTAACCGTATCGCCGATGAGGAAGCAGAAGATTAGCGCGCTGAATACCAGCCATCGGTGATAACCAAACCGGCAACGCGTCGCGGCGCGATGATGGTGCACGCAGCGATGATGATGATGATGCGTGCCCATCACCGCCGTAGACCATCGCACGTCCATCTTGCTGCCGGCGGCCCACTCGCCTTTCACATTATCTCCCGCGTTGGAAGTCAGCCGCCCCCTATGCGGTGAAATTGTTGTTGTTCTTCGCAGTATTGATTCAACCGCAGGGGCGCGTCTGTAACAAATACAAGAGATGCGGCCACACATTAGTTAGGCAAATATAAATATTTACGCCATTAGACGCTGAATGGTGAATGAAGCGTAAAGAATGAAAGGCCCGCGTGGGAGTACGCCGCCATCGGAAGCTGATGGTGTGGAAGAAGTGCGATGCGAATGGGGTTGGAGAAAAAGAGGAAGCGAGCCGAAAGCTTAAGAGGTGTTCGTTCGTTTCTCGCTATGTGTGTGCGGTAATAAATTATAAAAGTTACAAAAGCAACGCACGCCTCCAGGCAGCAGCGGCAAAAAAACCCTCCCGCGAAGCGAAATGGGTGGTGGTAAGGTGGTAAGCGTGTTGCTGGTGGCGCGCGTGCGTGCGTATGGGCGAGTTGAAAAGTCGATTTCGCGTCCGTCTGAGCGGAATTAATGCGTTTTCATTGTTTCGATTTCGCATGCATTCGCCGTTTGCCCTCTCGCCGCGCTTCTGATTTCGTTACCACCCATCAAGCGGCAAGCAAGTTGGACCAAATTCGCGTGTGTTTGTGAAACCTTTCATCCCTCCACGCACGCACCCACCAACCAACCAAAAGCACTTTCGGGCCTCTTTTATTATGTAACCAGTGTAGGACGAGTGTAATAATGAAATGCATCTGTGAATAGAATTGAATGGCGGGAAGAGGGCTCCACGCAGGAATGGAATGCGTGGATGACCGAAGAGAGGTGGCTGAAGAGAACACGATGACCAAGCCAAATCGCGTTTCACTATGCGGCTTATAACCCAAAATAGTTCCGACTTAAAAGTGTAAACCTCAAACGAAACAAAACAAATCAACAACCACGTACATGTTGGAACGTACGCACCCATGCATCATGAATATTTAAAGTCGAGGGCACGTCGCAATCCAAATGTATACATATTTAAAAGGTTATCTAAACCGTACAACCCCAAAACTGTGTCAGCCATCTGCGGAACACTGCAATCTACAGTCAACATGTGAACCGTATACAATAAAATTTATTTGCCTTCCTGGCTCTTACACTCCCCGGTAAAACAAACAATTTAATGGCGCAATTAAAAATAAAATAATACCCTCGAAGCCGAAGAGAATAAAACACCGGCGCAGGGAAAAAAACAACACTTTGAACGAGTTAGGCGCAGCAAAGTCATTAGTGGATGACACTCGGCGAGGCATTCTATATATGCATGCCGTGGAAGTTTTCCAGCAATGAATTTCTCGTCCAACTTTCCTTTCTCTGCGAAACTTTCCGACTATCTGTCTAACCATCAAACTGGGCCTGACCGCTCATCGCAACCCCTGCCGGCCCGAACTCATACCCCATTCATCGCACATCCATTCATCTATTTATCTATCAGTTGCTTTACAGCGCCCGCCCTTGGGACCTAGCAGCGTGTGTGCAGCAACATCCTTGAAAGTTTTCGCCGTCATCTTTCCACCCTCTCTCGCATACACACTAGTATACATTCCTCCTCATCAACCCGATGCTGAAGCAAGCAAGGCGGCGGCCTCTCGCAATCCTCTTTGCGTCTTTATAACGGGTGCGCTCCGCGGGCAATGCATCCAAACGAGAAGCGTTTGCCACATGATTGAACCATCGCGGGGGGAGGAAGAGCGTGTGGCGGAGGGGGTTGCACATTATAAAGCATGCGTGGGGCGAAAAGGTTCTCAGTGTGTGACGCGGAGCATACATTCAAAACCATCTGTATAGCGCTCGCGCGGATGGATGAAAGTGTTGGTTTGCGCGCCGGGACTAACAGCATTAACGGCGAATTAACGATGTTCCAATTTCACACGTCGCGGCGTGCCACGAAAAAGGGGCCACTGGCAAACAAAAGATGACGATGGTCTTCCACAGTGTGCGTGTGTGTATGTGCAGGGCGAACCATAAAGATATTACAGAGCGCTCGAGGTGGAACGGAACGGCGCCGGCGCGCGTATATAAAAGGGATGAAAAAGGGTCTCCTTTTCCACTGGTCCTACACCATCCCTCACCATCCCATCCCATCCCATCCACCCCTGCCGCTGCCGTCACTGAATTTAGATAAATTTGCATATTATATTTAAATATTTGCATATTTTATTATGTAAATTTTCAATTTCGCCATGTCGCCGCGATTAACGCGACAATATTAAAGTACGAGTGTAAATATTGTGCTTTAATAATTACTCACTCACTTGCACGCCGTTTAAAGAAGCGAATACTCTTTATTAGCCACAAACCCCCCACGAAAAAAAATCCTTCAGAAGAAAACGCCTTTAGCGAGTAGTTATCGATTGATTGGTAAACTTGGACTAATTAGCTTGGACTAATCCGATTTGCTTCCATCTTGGTCGACCCATTTCGCTTGCTCGGGGGGTCATCAGCGGCTGACGACGACTAATTTCGGATTAAACGACAATGGCGAAAACAATGCCGAACGGGTCCGGACACATACCACACACAGGTGCACTCGATTACATTTCTACGATTGTACGGCTATATCTATACCCCGCCCGCGTAAAGACAATAATACATCTACGTCGCCCGCTATACGCACGAGTGCCCCCGCGGCGGATCACAGGAACAACAGACCCCTCGCTCCCATGGTCTTTGATTATGAATGAAGAGCGTTTAGCGCGCACAAAGAACGGTATTTAGCCGTCGGCATTAACACGTTCGGCGCGACAATACGCGGACACAACGCTCAATGTGATATTGTAACAATCCGTCTGAAAAGCTCCACTGCAAAGCAATATTTATGTTGCTAAAAATAGCGAATAGCAAATGGTAATACAACAACTGTTGTACAAGTATTCAATCAGCATATGCGCTGAAACATTAACATCTGAAGGGCGGGATGACGGTTCAATCACGCTTATCGACTGCGTTGTCGACAAGTCAATTGCGAGGGTATTATCAATGTCAGTGTTGCGCGCAGACGGCAGAGAGAGCAGTCAACGGGCCGCATCATACATCAGCTACCTAGCATCGCATCACGCATCAAATCAGCGCCCGCCCGCTCTCCACCCACCCAACCACTGCGTACAGCATACAGCATAACTTGATAGTCAGGTGTGTATACACCTGCTGACGGCGGGTATGATTGTGTGTGTGTGTTGATTATATAGTAGTGGCGCAGTCTATATATCAATTTGTAGCGCCCACGCTCGCCTGGAACTATGTATGTGGCGCGTGTACATTGGTTTATACATATTTCAGAGAATATTGAATATTGCGGCGCGCCCCGAAACTGTTGGCCGCAGCGATGCGATGTGCACGTTATGCCAAGATACGCGACGGCGGATGCCAACGCCAACGGCACGAAACACGAATATAGGTAGTATGTCGATCCGCCAAAAGTGCATAGTTCATAATCGCTGGTGCATTTGATTGTTTGTGTACCTGCGCCCGGCGCCTCCACACATGTATTTACATCTCCAGACCGAATTAAACAATATATCTCCGTGCTAAACAATGCATTGATACATTATAGCAATATCCGGTTCGCAGGATTCATTATTATTTGATCTTGTGCGAGTAAACATTGAATAAAATAGTTTTCTGGAACTGATATGATATCATATCCTATATGGGCGACGTTGTACTCTACCTTGCACGTCGTGCACGTACGGAATATATGATATGAGGTGAAAGCAGGCAAATAACTAGCGTGCGAAGTACACAATGCGGCATGATCTCGCCGTCGTCGCCGCCTCTCATCTGCTACCAACTTCGACCACATTCATTCCACTGAATATCGCCCACCCTCGCGATTTTGCCATTGACTGTTTGTGTGTGCCGCCGGGGATGAAATTGATAACGTATATAAACGTGGAAGGACCCTTTCAGCAGGCACTCGCCTATTGAACGCAAGGTATTCTCACCAGGATGTCACTACGTGTGTATAGACGCGGCTAGTTTAAGCTAGTTGCGGAGTCGAATATATGAAGTGGTGATACGCCGGATTCGTATGGAAAGCCTCTATGAGCTATGAATATATATTATGTACATCGGCTGCTGCGGGGAGAGATCGAATAGAATATAGGTTGCATAAAGTATAGAATATAGACTAGGGCGTGAGTGTGTAAGCAAATGAAGCAGAATGTGATCCTGATCCTAGTTTTAGGTGGCACTTGCATTTGGGCATGGCGGGAAAAGGGACGGCCGGAGAGGAATATGTAAAATACAGGTATGTTTGACGTGGGCATCATCGAATCAAGTACTCTGGAAATAATCCGATGGGAATGATCCGGAAGAGGTTACCAGGCTGAAATTAATTATATGCTCTCTTTCACTCCTAAAGACAATTTTAAATCCCTCCAATCCAATGCATTAAATATATTATTATATATTCAGCGAACGTATTACTTTTTATAATACGCAAACTTTCTCGTTATAATATAAAACCATAATGATGATAATAATAAAAAAATCGCTTGGCATGCATTAAAATGTGCGCCGCCGCCGTCGAGCAGACGCGCATGAAATCTCCAATGGTAATGATTAAAAGTTGCGCCCGTGTAATATTTATGTTAATTAAGTGTAAATCTTTCGAGGACGAGCGCACTTCAGTTCGCTTCCACTCGGCTTACTCTTTCTCTCGAGATTACCAACTAGCGCCGGCGCCGACCATCCAGACCAACGATGGGCGTGTGGGCGGGCGGCACAGCTTTGTGGTGGCCGGTACTTTATAGCAGTTGCTTAACCAAATACACACGAGACGACCACACCGTCGCGGCGCGCCAGTAGAAGAAGAACTTACTTTGATAAAGTGAAACAAAAAGTTCGCGCTGCGTTGGATTGGCACTGCTTTCTTTCGCTCGCAACAGCCACACACCCACGCATTTCGTTTTCGGGTTGCGAAACGTTACAAGCTCTAGTTAGCAAGTTTAACACCAACTAAGAACTTGTCGTATTATTGCGTGCGCAGTCCGGATTCTTTTACCCCGTGTGCCCATCGTTGGGGAAGACTTAATTCTCACTTTATCTCCTCCTCTCCTAACCGCTGCACTAAACGCGGCTGCCTGCAGTTCATTCCCAGATAGTTATGTGGGAAACACTTCAGTTTCCACGCTTGCCCCGGCCCCGGGACTCGGGTTGTAACTTGTGTAAATACCCGTACGTGCCGGTTGCGCGCGCCTGCATAAGGACTCGCCGAACATCCAGCGCAAAAGGGGAGCGCGCGTATGAAGAAGTAGAAAAGTGCAGAAATGACTGTGTGGCAAATAAAAAGAAAGACACCGAGTGCGAAAAGTTTCCGCGCGCGAAGAAAATGAAAATCTACGAATGTTTCTCTGAAAACCCGGCGCGCGTTATGAGCAAACGACGATGATGTATAAACATCGCACGCGTTGCGATTTAATCTCGTGGCGAGTTGCGGCGCAACAAAAGCATGGCGCCGGCAAACGATATGATTTAAGCCGTAATAATTGAAAATACCGCAAGCTGCAAACAACGAAAAAGTTTGTCACAAACAACACCACCCGCTAGTCGTGTTAAATTGCGTATGAAATGCATCATTACATCTCGTTGCATTTCGTATAAGTTTGTATTTATTGATGGTGTGGGGTGGCTTATCGCGCCGCAGAGACATAAATGATATAGACATAAACTCAGTTAGTAGCTCCCTTTGAAGATGTGGAAAATTATGTAAAACGCATCAAACGCAACGCGGTTTCAACCCTAGCGCCCGGTATGCAACCCCTCAGCAACATCGTCGTCGTCATTGGTAGGACGATGACTTTTTAACTTCTTCAGCCGGGCGCGCGCATACGTTCGCGTACATATTTTATGATTTCATGTTGTTATGCATATGTCGCCGCGCCGACGCGGTTTATACGCGTTTAGTTATACACCGCCGTGCCGCCGCCGCCGCCTCTTCTTCCTACCTTCAACCCTCTTGCTCCCACACCCCCGCTCTGCACTTTTATAAGTATTGCTTTAGAAAATCGCATGGCGGCAGTGGCTTGGCTCTGCTTCTTGTAAAGACATCAAGCGTATTACCGCCGTTGCAAGATGAGGGCGACGGTGGTGGCGGCGGCGGCGCCTAGTATGCGAGATGATGATGGCAATGAAGAGGAGACGCAGCAGGCTGGCGTTGCAGGCGAGAGCATCACAGAGTGCGCACATAAATAAGCCAAGTTATAACGCGCCCCGCAAGCGTGCGAGCAGTAAGCAAACACACCCCCACAGCCGGGCGCGAGCGCTCGACCGAAAACGATGTGGGAAATTAAATATTCATAACGCATTACACACGCCGAACACTTCGTAACATATAAAAGTGAGCGGAGGGGAATGAGAAGAGGGTGCGCCGCCGCCGGACGGCTGACATATCTCTTTCGCAGCGCCTCGGGCGGACCCTTCCACCCCCACACTCCGGTAACGACCGATCATATTTTTACGACGATTGACAAATTTCCTTCGAGGGGCATAATTTTTTCCGCAACTGGCCCCCACTTCTTCCCCCATCAAGCCAAGTTGAAGTTGATGTTTTTGACAAGTAATTTTCTGGCTGTATTTGCATTTATTATTGGGGTTGTATTACCCGAAAAATGGCGCAGGACGCAGGACTATATGCGAATGCAAAATGGTTATCGTTGCGCAGCGAATAAAGTTGCGAATGCGCTCATCCGCATTCGCTGGTTTAATTAGTCGAGGGGATTAACTTACTTTCGGTGATGTAAATCACAATTTCACCTCCCCGGTGCGCGCGCGACTGGTGACAAAATGTGTCAGGTGTGTTTAACCTCATTTCAGCCCCGACCGTAGTAATATGCCACCAACGTGATATTTACGGTGCATATTAATATGTGATTAAGCAGTTTTCATCCTCATATATCAAAATCATTCGTTAATTAATAAATAATTAAAATCATTGTGCTGATTATATTTTAATTATAGACCATAATAAATTTTGATTAAAATTAACCCCTCCGTGGAAAATCGAAACTAAAATCCACCATACGCGTATTTTTCCTTCACCGTCTTGTTGCCTTGTATTTAATTCAATCGGCGACGAGCCAAATCAGTGGGATAACCCGGCACTCTCTTAAATTCCCAACATATTTCTTATTTGACACGATTTTAACATATTCCACTCGAATCTTTCGCGCTTTAGCATTCTCTATTTGCTCTTCCGGCTTCGCTCACGTTTCGCCGCTTTGCAGCGCGCCCGATTCCTGTCTTTCCGCTTCATTGACTCCGTGCGCCGTTTCCGAACCTCTGTTTTACATATTTTTTTTGTTCCGCCGCCCCGCATTCTTCCTCTACAAATCGTGGACGCCTCGTTTCCGCCTCCCTCTCTACCCTTCTCGCCTCTTCGGCAGTTACGTTGATTTAACGCTACGATTCAACAAAGTTTCACAACATACATCGCTTTATTTCCGAATTTCACCGGGGCTCATTAGTGAACATATGAAAATTACGTGCTGGACAATAAATAATCACGTAATTGCGGTGCGAGGTGGCAGCGCGTAGGGGAGGAGATGATAAAGCACAGCACACAGATATATAAATTGCGAAGAATTATAAATTCTGCGCATATCTGATCGCAGCCGGTAACGAATATCCCAAAAACCTTAAAAGTCTCCCCGCACGCATGCCGTGGAGGGAGGCTGGCGAGACGGCGCGGCGCGGCGCATCGTATCGGCGAAATTCCCAAATGGGAATAAATTTATTTCGGAACGCAGCGCACCGTTTTTATTCAGCTCGCGAGCGCAGTGCTGTTGGACGCGGTTTGGACATGGTTACAAGGCGAATGTTTAAAATACGAATTGAACCGCGTCGTGAATGTCGTGCCAACACTGCCGCGCAATATATGGCGCCGCCTTCCGACTGATGAGGGTGGTAAACGCCCGCGAGGGTTGATCTTGATGTAATCAATCGTCCCTCCCCATTTTACATATGCAGACAGTAACCAAACCGCTAGCTTGCTCTCGGCATTCATCAGTTTTTGTTATGCACACAGGCAGAAAAAAGAAGTCTTCGAACGATGACATAACATGGAAATGAACTGGTGTATGCTTGGAGATATGAAATGAAGGTGTGGCGGGGTGCTTATAGTATTTCAGTCACGTACTTTATAAATATTCGTGTCGAATGCCGATCGTCGTCGGTCGGCATCGTCAAGTAAGGGATGAACGTGCGCCGGGGAAGTGAGTTTATTCAAGCTGGTAACGTCAGCGCACAAATCAAACTATTTTCGATGTTTCTTATCCGTTAAATCGAAATCCTAATATTTGCAACTAAATGCATCGCGGCATAAAATGCAAATTAAAACAAATTGCTGAAAATAACAGCAGCATATGCATGCAATTTGACAAATCAGTGGGCATACATTTGCAAACAATGTAATTACAACAAATTACAGTCGGCACGGTTTGTTACACATCCACTCTCTCAGCGTCCGGTCATTTGACGGGCGTGTCCATACAGTTATTCCCAATATGCACAATTGTGTCCCCAAATGAAACAAACGCGCACGGTTAGTAAAATTCGTCGAACTGCTAATATTTACCCGTTCAACACTGAAGGGAAATACCGTAATGTAGATATGTCGCTCGACATATCTCATTCACGAAATGCCCCGAGTGTAATAAGCGCGCGTATTTTAATAATTGTTTAATATCGTAAACAAAATGCGTTTAATTCGCGTAATGATAATCAAATATTATCTGACATCGGATACATGTCGCTTGTTTGCGCTCTGATTAGCGAAAAGGTAAAAAATTTAAACGAATCACTCATAATTGCTCTGGGGTCGTATATTATATTCATAGATATAAACGAATGAATCGATGGGTAACGAGGATAATTGAGTTATTTGCGAGCCGCTGTCGATATCGACTCGCCAATCACTTATTTATTAAAAACGACGCAAAAACAAATATTACCGGCGATTTATTTATCGCAGTCGCATTTCAGAATGAAACACGAGGCAGTGATCAATAAATATTTTTTGTCAATCATGTTACAAAATGCTGAAATCGCATATGAAAGGTTTTAATTCCATTTAAGGCACACACGCATTGTGTTTATGGCAAAAAATTGAAATGTAGTTGCGCGCTGCACTTTGCATCCGCTGTCAGACATACGCACACAAAATATAACGTACAAAATTACAGTTCCATGATGAATTTTTATTTTTAATCCGTAAATAAATATTGCATACTCTAAAACAATAGATGCGGAACAAATGTGCTGCAGGCAGGGCGTATTGTAGACCGCCCTAGAATACAATTCGAAAACCGTAATAAAAAAACATCATCCCCATCCATAAAAAAACGTTGCTGTTTTTAATTGACGCGCGCGCCCTTCTATCGTAAATACAGGCAAAAATGAAATGCAGTAAAGATATAGTTATTGTACGAAATAACTTGTTATCGATTTAATACATCTATTGTGCCACGAATAACAATATAAAAATATTTGCATTCACAAGCGCAACGCATTTAACTATTAAATTGATGGCAAAATGTAATTGAATTCAATCAAATCATGCTCAAAACAGCGGCGCGCGCAACAACCGGGTGTGAATGGTTGCTAAATTATGCAGTAGGCAATTTTATTAAAGGTATTCATTAAAATCGCGACAAGCATCGCGTAAATTATTCATGCGCCAAGTGCGTATTCATTTCTTATGCTGTACTCGGACAGCTCGACGGGGTGCGTTAATTATTTAGTTATTAAGTAATCTCAAGTCCAATTTAATTATTTAACTGAATCAATCCCAAGACGCAGCATGGGCCGATTAAAACATGAAGTTATTAAGGTGCTTATTTTATTTGCGACTGTATTTTTACGGATCGATAGCACATGCGGTCATTACCACCAATCAACCCTCCCCCACGCCTTAGAGCTGACCCTCTCGAGTTCCACTTCATTGCCACGTCGATTGGAAGATCAAATGCCGTTTAAATATTCCAACGCGGGCCCCATCGACTGCAAGCGAACTCGGAAGAAGAGAAAGGCGCCTTCCGGTCGAATGGCTGATAAATAAATAAATAAGTAAGTGAAAAAAAGAAGACGGCAAAAAACACCATTGGGGAATGACGCACCGGCCGAAAGGTGTGGTGCTCCCCCAACCCGCACGCAGAAGTTCGCAGCCCCAACGACGTAAAAAAGTGGAATTTAGACGCGCCTAATTTTTTCCTCCCGCAAGACCCCTAAACCATTCTGCACAAGCGCCCTTTCTGTTTCGTTTACTTCTAATTCCTTCGCGCGCCCCCCCCCTGCCCACTAATGCCCGTCATGAAATATAGAAAACTCTATGCGGGTGGTAAAAAACGAGCGCGCTGGAAGAAAATGGAAAAGTAAAGTCGAAAACTCGAAAATATTGAAAGTTCCCAACACATCAATGACACATACACGCATACCGTTTCCGTTTCGTGTGATTCCGCTTTCGGCCCGCCAGCGCCAGCGCAGCACCTTCCTCAAAGACGCATCGCGTCGTTTTTCTTTCGCCCATTCCATTGAAATAAGAGAAATAACTTGGCCCAACTTATTGCCGTCGATGGCCGAAATGTGCGAGGGTGGCGCGTATTAAAGTCGGTTCACATTCATACACAACGGTATGAGGATGTGGTGGAGAGGGGGCGGCCGCGTCCGAGACAGAAAGCGAAAGGAGTTATGATTGCAAAAAAATGTCGACGCAAAGTGTCATCGTATATATAACCGCCCCGGATGCGTGAGGGGCGGTTCGTGCCGCCGTCGCCGCCGGCTAGACCTAGACAAATCCGCCCAAGAAAAACTGCCGCGACGGCGACAACGCCGACCGGCGACCCGCCTGAATTTATTCCCGAAATGAATTGAACACGAAGATGTCGTGAAAAAATAATCGCGCGTGAACGAGCCGAGACAGACAGACCGACATGCAACCATGCACACCACGCAAGCATAAAAAATTGTTTGTTGTGAAAGTTAGGACTTGCGCTGCCGTTTTATTTCTTCAAGACTAGTCAACCACTACGCAATGCAATGCGTACAATACGTATCGATGATGGAAACTGTATCTTACATGTGTCCTTATAAGTTTTTTATATTGCTATATGGTGGGGAGGCGTCGCGTTTTCATAATAATGGAGAAAAAGACGAGAAAAAATCGGCGACGTGGCGGGTTGGAGGGAAGGAAGAAAAACCCATACGCGTGCACACATAAAATATTCCGCGACGGGCGCTAACAAAAGGAAAACGACGTTCGAAGTGGAGGAGGCTGACTCAAAAGAAAAGCCGAAAGAACAACACGCGGAAAAAGTTTGCCTTGTTGTAGATTCAAATATAAAAATAATCTAGGCGCGTTCGCTTGAGTGTTCCTTCTATGGGTGGCCAGCGTACCCTTTTTTTCTTCGTTCTTTAGAGAATCAAATGGATGTTGATATATTCCTGTTCTTCCTGGAGCACAAAAAATCAACATTTGCTTATTATCCAAATAAGAATGCGAACAAACATTCTAAAAAGCATAAGAATTAACTCAAAATTTTTAGATTGCAGTACATCCCTGAATTGTTATAAAAACCGCAATAATAACCTATCATATCGGTCTCTAAGCTATTTCCTTTCTACAGGAGAGAAAAAAAACTCAGTCCTTTCACGCTTATTGTTTAGTTTCGTGCATATTGAGAAACTTTCTAAAGTATTTTTCCATGTCAGACGGTTCTCCACCGCCGCGACGCACTCTTTGTTTCCAATCATTTTATGTATATATAAATAAATATTATTTATTCGAGGCGCCTAGCCTGCTATCAGCATCGCGTATCACCGAACATTTTCCCGTAAATATTCCACCCGGTTATCATCGCATATATGCGTTTTCGTTCCGCAAAATTTCTCCATCACGGCGCCCGGAATCTTTCTATTATTTTTCGTATCGGTATTTTCTCATTTCGCTGATTGATATCAATTTTCTATTACGTGCGCGCCCGCATTTCTTCAGTCGTCTTTGTCTTCAGTCTAACTTTCAAGCAACACACCCCATTGCTTGTATAAGTATATGAGGGTAATATTTGACAGACACCATCAAAAACAGTTGCTTATTTATGATGATTGCGCTTGAAAGCAAATGCTTTCCACATTCCCAAAAAAAAATCAACAGTAATAAGTAACATTCGATATTTACGCATGGAACTTATTGCCAACCCTTCGAGACAAGTAATAACTAAAGCAAACAAAATGTATAATTCTCCCTCGCTCTTATGCCCTTTATGCCCTCTGTCGATGTGACCGAATGATCCATGTATCCTTCCATGTTTCAACAGCGCAAACGCAAATAACGCTGCGACTGACAAGCGGCAGCGGCAGCGGCAGCGGTGTGGGAGGACGAAGGCGATAGCGTATGTGATAGGTCATGTACACGGTCTGTGTGCGTGAACAAATATAGCAAAGTGCTCGCTGCAGGCCTGGCTCGCAGGACTTGTCGACTATACGATATGCGTGACGAGATGTTTGGCAACAGGCTTACGTCTTCGGCGCTTCTCTCATCTACCAGTCGCGATATTTCTTTATCAACGCATCAACGTCGGAAAACAACGCCCAACGCGCAAATCGTCCGAATCGGCAGCGCACAAAACCGGATATCATTGTGTGCTGATGTGCTTATAGCCGTGTCAGACTTCGAATTAAGATAACTCTATAGTTACCAAAGAAGAAGAAGAAGAAAACGACGAAGAAGAGAAGCCATGCGTTTTGCAAACAAACAATCAATTTCAGGTAGCAAGCAATCCTTCCCAAACATCTAATAAATCCAATCTTCTCATAATTTCCGCTAGAAATGGGAGCCGAAAGAGGAAAACATCGCCACAAAATCGAAAAGTTTAGCGCGCTCATCCGTTATCCATCGAACAGCTAAAGATTGCTTTCGAATCTGTCGCGCCAGCACAGCGCAGCGCGCAGAACGATAACGTTTCATCTGCGAAATTAATTTCGCCTGACTTGGATAATCTTGCGCATCCGGCGATTCTTTCCGTTCTCTTCCCCAGTGGGTATCTCATGTTCTCGGTACATGTGTATAGCGTATCATGTATGTTTTGTATATGTTTGCAGCGCAAGTTTCGCGCACTATCTTCGCCATCAGAAGCATACGCGCCCGGCAGCAAATACAAACTGCCGGGCAACCGCACCGAAATTACGCCACACTTCATTCGTTTCAGCCTGGGCGCCTACCAAAACGCTGTTGCCCTACGAAACGACGGGAAATTATTTAGCAATCGACCCAATAGCGAGAGAGCAGTGAAGAACGAGGCACAGGCGGTGGCGCTGGTGATGGTGGTGTGGGTGAGCGTTACATGTTTACAAAGCAGTTGGAATTTCCTTTCCATTTCTCCCGGGCCGAAGTTTGCGTCGGCGTTAGCTTTATTTACTGCTTGATTTACTAATACTAATAATAAACGTATGAAAAAGCGAGTCGACTAATAACCTTCTCCCCCCGCTCCGCCCCGCAAACTCTCCCTCCTCGCAGCGCATGGAGAACACCGGAAGTGGAAGAGGACGAAAAGACGCAAAGCAGAACCAGAACCAGCGCGCGTGTTCGGAAAAGCGAAGCGAATTGCGCCACCAAACAAATGAAGGGGTGAAACGAATGTGAAGGCTGCCAACCGCCCGCCACCGTACCCGCTAAAGCAATCGTTACAACAAGCCGCCCACCCAAACAAATAATAATTCTACTATTCCGCATGTATGCCTGGCATTCCCCGACGCATGGAAAACTTAACTTCATGCGCATTAGGCACACGTTAGATTTTCACCCATCAAGCCCGACACCCCCGAAAGCCTACACTCGGGTTGATTTTGACGTGTTGTGTATGAACACGCGTGTTGTTGCTCACTTTTCACCCTTGCTCGGTTTGTATAAACGTTGCGACGCACGGGTGGAGGCGGGGAGGGTGGTAAATAAGCTGTTCGTTAAATAAACCCGTAGTTGGGCCGAACGCCCGTCTGGGCGGGGGAGGTATACGCGAAAGTTAATAATAAATGGTCGGGAAGTGGAGAACCGGGGAATGCCATCCGCGCCAAGAGATGAAGGAATATTGCGGTCCACTCGTATGTTTCGTTATAAATTGAGACATATTTATCGTGCGAGCGAAATTAGAAATATTATTTTGTGTTCTTATCAAACCCTCCCTAATATTTATTCGGTACGTGACACATCATTAATTTCCATGCCCCTAGGTTGCAAAATTAATATGTAGATTGTGGGATCGACAGCGACATTTGGCAAATAGACCAAACGGACCACAGCCCTTTATCTCTACGCTAACAAGATGCCCACGTGTGGCGTCAATCGTCATAAGTCCATCTCATTGATAGGCACCTATATCCCAATCCGCACGGATTCGCATTTGATTTCCACCCCTTTATTCAAACTCACATCACATAGCTGGCCAGCCATGTGGTCAGCACTTCGATCCCTCGACTCTCATCTGTTCGAATGATGAAGATTGGAGCGGAGCATGAGTATAATTTCAGCTGACGTGATATTTGCATTACTCCCTTTTAATGATCACCCAACCGCCGCGTATGGGGATGGGGAGCAACCAAGACGAAATGGAAAGTTTCAGCCAAACGGAATGCATTTCGTCATGCACGAAGGGAGGATATCCAGGATAGAAGGGGCGATGCCGATGATGATGATGATGATACGTTGATGGGGAGATTATATTCGGTTTATTGAATTAGTGTCTCTGTGTGGCTCTGGATATCATTGGACCTCTCTGTGTGCCTCCGTACCTGCCACGTAGCGCAACCGCAATGCATGTCGCTATCGTAGGTTATTATCTAGGTTTATAACCGCTACATTATTACGATAGACGATCCTATATACGTGAGATTATTGTCTACCTTACGGCGGATGCGTTGCCATCGATTGCAGATCGATTATGCTCACTGAATCTCTGCCAAGATGCGATGTTGTTATTAGCAATTAATTTACGCTGGAAATGTAGGATTACATCCTCCAAACCCTATTATGAAGATCAACTAGATCAATAATTGAATAGCAGCATTATTTTTGAATGTTACTATTGGTGATTTCGACCGAGGTAATTACGCGATGATTTATTGTGAATTTTCGGCAGCGGGCAAACAATCAAACCACTAATGTCTTGGCTGGCTGGCGACTGTTTGTATTCGTAATCGCTATGTTTATCGTTATCGCTGGCATGTTATTACGGTGGAATCGCTGCCCCCAGAATTATGCCCCATCATACAAAGATTTTGGTGAATACGAAAAAAGCATTAAAACCCAAGACGGGCCTTAATCAAAGCTCACCGATCGACGTCGACATATTCGTCATCGTCGCTGCGACGATATAAGCAACTAGGTATGTAATAAATATTCTAATGATTTGAATGGCGCACGGTACCCGCCCCTAATTCGCTGAGAAGCTTTTCGACGTGAACTTAAACACACCGCGCGCGACTTTGCAGCACATCGACAAGTGCACGTTCGTTCGTTCGTTCGTTCACCGGCGGAGAGCTTACACTGATTGTAAGCCTTCGTTCGGTCCCCCTTTCCCCGTCATCGTAACGACGCGACGCGACGCGGTAAATTGAAAATCAATATACAAATATAATACGCGCCCGTCGAAAATGTATGTAGACGGGTCGAGTTTTCCCTTTTACCATTTCCATTACGCGCACCGTTTTCCCAATGCCAAACGCGCTTCAATGGGCGATTCCAGATTCCCCAAGTTCGACGGGCGACTTTACACCGTTCCAACCACCTTCTGATATCCTCTTGAATTCCAACCGCACCATGCAAGCGTCATTATCATCGCCATGCAAAAAAGTCCTTCTCATTCTTGTTGCGCTCTTCAAATTGCATTTTCGATGAATTGATGTATTGCATCACAGTGTGACCACCGGCAATTATATCACACTCGAAGGGATGTAATTACCACAATAATACCGCAAACGAATATGTTGCGAACCAGAACCACCCACCAAGCAATACCCCCTTACGTCGTGTCCGTCTGCAAGGACAACATCAAACGATTACCCAGCGCGCGGACCAAACACAAAAGACGACATCTTCTCCGGGCGAGGACCCGCGCCGTTAAGGAGAGTACATAAATAAAATAAAATAGCCCCAGAGTGTGTACTCGAGTGGTGTATGTATACAAATATCTTTAAAGAAGCGAATGGAGGATGCTGGCAAACGGCAAGGCTATCCAATATCGTCGAGGTCGCTCGCCGGCGCGCAGTGGCCTGAATTTCTTCCCAAACTCCTCCTGCCGCCTCTGCCATCGTCACCAGGCGCCGTCGACCGTGACTTGCGATTTTTTTCGCTCTAAAATGAATTTAAATGAAAGCATTTTCGACCTGCCCTGGCGCCGGGCGAAACGGACCCCGGATGATAAGGACGATAGCCAATGACAACGCCGAGGACGCGCTCCGACGACAGAGTTTTGTAATGAATAACATTGCAGAATTACTATGGAGATGCCGCCGCCGTTTTGGGGAGGATGTTAAGAATTTTTTGTGCCGGATTTCAAATCTTTTCACCAAAATGAAATGGCTGTCATTCAGCAAATTCGAAACGCAAAAAAAACGCATCATATCCTTTATGCGCGCTACTCTCCACACTCTCGCAGGATTGTTGCGAGCAGTCGGTTTGGTGTGTTAGGTAGGCAATCCAACGAGAGGTAGTTAGAGAATGGTCGGGAGTGGGTACTTCCATTGCGTGGCAAACGACGTCGCTGCCGCCGCCGACGACGACGCTTTTGATATTCCACATCATTGCGTCAACTTGCGGTTGAATGCGAGGATATATATGCGAATGATATATCGTCGTGTGTGCGCGCTCGTGGTGTGCGTTGCATATTTCCTCCCGTTCCGTCTTCGCTCACGCCATAAGAGCTACTTCCGCCACCTCATTCTTTCCCGCACTCGCGCACTAGCATATAGAAGCGCAGGCAGGCACCCGTTCGCACTTTTCGCCGCCTTCTTTCGCTGATAGGAACCCAACAAATCTAACAAATAAGCACTCGAAAAGGTAGCTAGCTGGCTTTGGGGGTGGGCCCTGGTCCATTGCCTGAATGGAGGAAAGCGAAGCGTTTCGTTTCCGTTTCATTCATTCTCCCCGGGAAGCGGTAGGTGGTGGAGGAGGAGGAGGAGGAGGAGAAAGAGGCGGTTATAAGCGTACCAGGTATTATTATGAAAAGGCAAAATATGAGCATGCCAATATATATGTGGGGGTATGAACATATGAACACTGTCGGCATGGGGAAACTCCAGACGTCGACCGAAAGAAATGGAGACGCGTCGTATTGCAATTGTGATTTAGCGATGTATTGCGTGAAGACAGCGATGATGACGTCCTCCCCATGCATACTTATACATTATCCTATTTGAAACACACCGGAAGCACCAAGCGGAGGCGCCGGGCAATAAATCCTCATTCGGCCAACACCCCGTAGCAGTTGAATATTTTAAGGCGTCTGGCTTGTTTTGGGAGGCGGTCGTTAGTCGTTAGTGTAATCGCAATATTCGTTTCGAACAAATATTCCAATAAAACAACAAGAGAGGCACACAGAGCAAGCAAGCGCATTAGTCATTCGGAATGGAAATGGCCTCTCTCTGATGGCCGAAAGAATGCGCGCACCGAGCGTGGCGAATAATGCAAATGATAATTATCACCACGCGCGCCGCACGATGAAGAAAATAACGACTGCCTGTGTGTGCTTGCTGCCAGATTATGTGCGTTCTATTCGATTACGGATCGTAAATTAATTTTTTGTGAGCAATAATCCAACGCGCGATTCAGTGCGGCAGCGGCACAAATCGAAATGATTGCGTGTTGGGAGCGTATTTAGTGCGGCGAGTGTATATTAGTCGCATTGGAAATTAATGACAACAGCACGGGAACACTTTGCCGCAACACCTCGTGTATCGTTAAGCGGAGTGAATATATCACCGGCAGCAAAAGGTAATAGAAATGGAAATGAAAATTAAAATAGCGCCCGGCGCCGCCACCACCGTCGCAACGCAGGAAGCGCAGCCACACGTATTCAATGCGCCGGGGCGCTAAGCACCTCTATTGTGCGGAACCACGCCCGGCGCCGCCACGCGAATGTTTCTTAATAAATTGCCACTGCGCTCGGCGCGCGCGCGCACGCCTCATGCGCATAAGTCATAGCTTAGTGCGGCGCTTCTTTCTGGCGCTATACATGCGGCGAATAGTTTATGAGAAAAGGCGCCAGTTAATGCGCCCGATCTATATGCGCTTCGTAACTATATATTGAATTCGAAACCCACTTTTCCGCAGCCGCGATAGTTATTGAAAATTAAAGACAAGTGCTCGGGAAGGAAGTGGTGCGGAAGATACAGTCGTGATGGTAATATCGCCCAGCTATAGAGAGGGAAGTGGAAGAAAGTGTGAAAGAGAGAAATAAACATAAGTGGTGAAATTGAATGAATATGTGCATAATCTACATGTTTTACACATTATGGTTTTTCGGAATGGCATGTTTATGCGCAGACAACCCCGTAACTAATACAATAGTTCGTTGTTGACGTATCGCGTAACCTGACAGAATCGTGAACAATAATTGTGTTGCTGGCTGTTTTGATTATCATAATAAACGATAAAAGACTTCGCGTTGGTAAAACCCAAGTTAAAAACTTACATTTCTGTTATTTGTCGGATCAGCGCCTGCAACAAAAATTAAATTAATCTTAATAACAATTAGTTTAAATATAACGAATATGAGATTAGAACTAAATTAGGATTTATGCAAGATTAGCCTCGTTCTAAGCATATTTGCACATGCAATCAGTGGTAACAATCGTACTGCATTCAGTTTTGGTAGTGCATACGGTGCGCGAAAGCTGCATAGCAAGCATCTGATGGGCGTCTCCGCCCAATGTTAAATGATAGTTTAAACCGACTTTGAATGTTCCATTGGGCTATTATAGAATATAACTATCGACGATTAGCACTTTCTAACTGCTGGAATCGCAGTAGACATGCACCGCGACGCTATTAGCAGGACTCAATACGATGCGAATTGGATTACATTCATTTCATCCCATTGTCTAATGACCACTAACACCTAATAGTCTTTTGCAAAGCCTTGTACATACCTCAAACTCCCCCGAAAATTACCCAACCAATTTTATACCAACCAGCTGTTTAAAACTACATTATCCTAATGCGAGTAGTTTGCCTTTAATATTTCATTGTAGTAGTGAACAAGTGTTTCGCAATCGGTCTCCTTGAACTCATCTGTTCGGCCTTTCTTTCTGTGTACCAAACAATGCCTCAATTCTTATCTCCTTCCGCTCCCTAAACCATGGAACCTGTGTTTGCGAGCAAAACACACCGGGTTCCATCAATTGCAGCACTCGTCGAATGCAACTTTCTCGTTCGCGAAATGCGTTTCGCCATTGTCTCTTTCAATACATTTCCTCTGCTGGCACAGCAAATAATCGCACGATTTTATTTATTCGTCGCTCTTCGCGTCCGGGAAAACGCGGAGTTGGAGGGTGGGTTCGGGGGTAATGCTCATTGTTTGCAAGCAGTTGGCGAATCGACCCGCGCGCGCACATTCTTCTTCGCTTCGATTTCGCGAGCATTACTACCACTCGATACACGACACTAAGAAGAACAACAACAACTACTACAAGTCGAATTATATGGCCGAAGCCGAACAAATGCCTTGGCATGCGGGTGAGAAAAAGAAACGCGCGCGGGCGGATGCGTTTTTTCTTTTCGCTTTTCGCGTTGGTAATTTAGCTTTCGCGCGCGCATCCCGGGACGGAGCGATGGAGACGCGAGCGAGAGGGCGAGTGGGAGCGGAAGTGGAAGTCGAGGCGATAGATGGATGGCCGGCGTCGCGCCGGCAGGCGGCAGGCGGCGGTAATGCTCCATCGAAATGCTACAAACATTTGTTAGTAATGCCCCGGCATTCGTTCGCATCGCGCTCCTTCGCCGATATCATCTCTGTTTCTCTCCGCCTGCTTTCCGGCGAGCCATCTTTTTCGAGCGCGCGGCGTATCCTTTTGTCTCGCGGCCGGGGCGGTGTGTTGTCGTTGCTCGGTTTTGTGTGCGTGCGACGAGCGAAATTGGTATTATCCATTTCTACTTCGTGTAATTGTGCGCGCGCGCGTGGGACGCGGGGGTTAAAGCAGGCGCAAAAAGTCGGCGCGACCAGCGCGGCGGAAGGAAACGCATCGAAGGAGATGGATGCGAGTGTAATGAGTTGAAATGCGATAAAGGGTTTCGTACGTCGAATTCGCTGTTCGTCAAGAAACGCCGGCGAGGCAATTCGAGGGAAATAAAGGTGGCGCCGCCGGGCGGAAGGTCAAACAACGCGCCGCGGCGTAGGTGTGAGAATTTTAATCGAATCGGAATGTTTCGAATTGTTTCGCGGAGTAAATTATGACGGCGAGTTTGGATAACGATGATTTTAATTATGCTTGTGGGCGCGCTGTGGTTGCGCAAACAATTCGCGATCAGACTCAATTAAATCGCGATCCAAATCTTCAAAACTGGAAAACATTCAATATGAAAATGCGACGGTCCTTATTTTTTCGTATCGATAAGAAAGCAGGCATATTGCTGTAACGGGAGGGGCAATAATCGAAGCGAAGCGCACAAAGAAAGAGCTGCGTCGGGATGGTTGAGAAATACTAATAAAATAATAAGGCAGTTAAACTGTCCGATCACATCGCGACCCTGGCCGCCCCTTCTTCGCAGAAGTAGTACATCGCCCACAGTCCTTCCGCTCCTTCCGAATTCACCGCTCGTGCAATTTTCACATTCCACGCCGGCCGACTTCCTGTTCGTGTCGCATGGCCCCCTCCCCTCTCCACCGTCTTTTTTCGCTGTTCGTCGCCACCCTTTTTCTGACCCCACCGCTTCAGCATCACTTCCTCCTCTATCCCGGCAACAATCCTATGGGACGTGGTGGCGGCGTCTAATTCCCTTTAACTTATGACCGCGTCCAGTGGCCCAAAATGACGACTACGCCGCCGCCACCGCCACCGCCGACCACCGCAGAGCGAGGCGCATGACGAAGACGGGACAAAGACACATCGCCGGACGCTGCAGCTGTGGACTGAAGCCGAAAATGGATCGGTAATCGCCCCCCCCCCCCTCCGCCCTTCTCGTCGTCTTCGCCGTCGTCTTCGTGCGCGTTTGTTTGGGTTGACCGATATGAGATGTGCGCGTTTCCTCGATTACCCAAATGCGACCCTTTTCGTCCACCGGCTTCCTTCCTTCAAGCCATCCATCCGATTGCAATCGTCGTTCATACGAGTACTTCTTTTCCTAATACACCTAACGTTCGAAATTTAAGAAATTGCCCGCTCTTCAAAAGCTTGTCTGAT
>JARJDR010004375.1:0-17082 GCA_030264135.1 Myllaena sp. GC000078 | reverse complement strand
ATTAGATTAGATTAGATTAGATCCAAATGGTTTTCAATAATATTTAGTCTCATAATTTAAGGCATGGACGTGATGATGAAAATTAGCGTTCGATCCGATTTCAATTAGCACCGACGAGACGACGCCGACGATGAATATTGATGAATAGATTACGTGACGCGACGCCCGTCACACAATGACGCTTTCCAACCCTCTCAACCCCTGCACGGCTCCTTTTGATTGCCGCAGTCATCTTACAGACACACACCGCACCGCAAGGCATCGCATCGCATGGCCCACCCTCCGTCATTGTGCTTCTCGCCGCAGACGACGTGCTCGTTCGCTGTTTAATCAAAGTTTTGCCCGCCACGAAAATAGTTTCCGTGAGCGAAAAATCCACCATAATTATGATTAATGAGATCAGGAATAAGTTTGGCACTCCAAAAGTCAACAAAATAATATAATGCGCATTTTTGTCGCTTGGCGAGTGAATTTGCCGAAATGGAAATAGCGCATTAATAAATTCAATACAAATAAATGGAATAACTGAATATTCATTTGCACGTACGCGGCACGTGCGTGCGTTCGTGTACGTGAATAAGCATGCGTCGAAAGCATGGAATTAATTTAAATTAAATTAAATCCCGAGCTAATTACGAACGCCAGCACACATTTATTGTGTCGCACGATGGCGCAATATTGATTTCATGCGTTACCCCGCGCTCACCGCATCGTCAATAAAATATCGAAAATTGAATTTGATTGCCCATCTTTTCACATTACATGCGCCATGCGCCATATGAAAGCCAATGGTATTTATTTGATTTTAACCGATTATTCACACTATTCAACCAATTTTTTCCTTCTATGAATCGAGGTAGGAGAGATATAAAAAGTGAGCGAGCGTCGTTTGGTTGGGATAAAAATGCGAATAAATCATTCGCTTGCGCTGCGCAGGAGTTAATTACGCTCGCTTTAATATTCAAGAAGTTTTTTCCAAGCGCCCGACCACCATACGAATGGCGATCGTAATTTTTGTGCGCGTTTGCTCGCTCGCGGGGGCGGGTGTTTAAATACGCATTTCCCCACTCGCGCGCGCGCTCCACTGATGAGGCCAAAAACTCGCCCATCCTTGTGTCATACAAGTAAATCTAAGTACGTTAAGTGGGTTAAAAGTCAACCTCTCGATGCCTCCTGCCTCTCTACCAGCCACCTCCCTGAGTCCCTGCTACAGAATACAAAAACTGCGCGGGCAAAGTTTCCATGCGCGCGCCCCGAAAACTTTGCATGATTTAATTTTTGCGAGTTATATATGATTTCATTTGCATTTTTTGATGAACTCCGACGCGACGCCATCGCGCGGTGAATATTAGTTTAAAAATCATGCCGGCCAACCGAATAATAATAAGTGTGGCAAGTGGCTGGAACGGACGGAAGAAGTTTGTGATTTATTTCGTTTGCGAATTAGAATTTTTAATTTTATTGATCGGTCTGGGTTAATTACCTAGTGCGCTGCGGTTGTTCTATGAGCGTGTTTGGGGATGTGCTGCGACACGGTCATAAATGAATCACGGTAGTGTGGCTGAGAAGGGAGGAAGGAGGGAGTTCTATGATTTGTTAATCGCCGGCGGACCGCACAAAACATCTTTGTTAACCGTGTTGATACATTCATTTCGCTAACCCGAACCACGACGACGACGACGACGATGGCGATGGCGAACAAAAACGTCTTAATGCTTTGGTTATCTCGGTGCGGTGTTTCTCTGCATTTAATTGCGGACTTCCTCGTCCTCGCGCACGACCGCAAATATGATCTTATCTCCTTCCTTTTGCGGTGCCCGGAGACATCTCTTTTTTACCTTTGTATTTGACTTGAAATCAAGGAAAACATTGCAATACTATTTATTTCTGGTTGAATTAATGTCAAGATAGGATTAGAAGTGTTAAATAACTTTTGATAGAATTTATATTATAATTAGTGTGAACTTTGTTATTAGTGTTTGTTTATATCCGATGGATGTCGCGGTAATGCTGTTTCTTACAATTTTACATTACTTAATGTTAGCACGAACGGATTCAATTATTTTTCTATGAATATGTACAACAAACAAACCGAATGAAACTCCAAAAAAGTGGAAAACGGACGCTGATAATTATTTATAGGACAACGAACGAGCCTACCTGGTTGGAATGAACAGAAGAGCGTCCAAAAACGCAATTATTCGAGTTTTATAACGCTCCCATGGGGCTGGTTTGTGGAAATTCGCATTTACGAGCAGCGCGCGTATCCTTACCGCGTAACTGGGAAATGCCCACATTTTGTGATGCGATTCCAAATGGAAATTTCTTTATATACGCGCGGTGAATGTCAAAAGGTTTCATGAGCGAGCGATTTTTATCGGCTGCGCGGAAGCGGTGGTGGTGGTGCGCGCCGCTTTTTTGTTTTAAAATTTCATGCCTCCCCGATAAGAGCCAGGTAACGCATGTGGGTCATGCGGTTTCATTCCTGTGTTGTCGATAATGTTTGATAATGTTTTCGATGCAATTAGTGTTGCTTTGTTGACGCCCCTGTATGAAGTTGAATTATTCAGCGCGCAGTTCTAATTGCGGTTGCCCGCCGGCGACCGACGGTGTAATGGTGGTTTTTTATCACCATTTTAAATATAAATGTTTATCGTGTTGCATGATGGATTTACGCGATTAATTTTACTCCAAGCCAACGTTTAGCAATTAAAATAATTGTGGAAATTGAGGGAATTGATGGAAATTTTTGTTCGAAACCTTCACCTACGTTTTGTCTTGTCTTGTCTTCCATTCAGCCATGCATATGAATAAACATATTTTCATCTTTTCTTACAGCCCTCATTTGGTATGTTTGCGGCTGGGTTCGGCTCGAGAAATGACGAGAGATATTTTACATATTTTCATTCCATTTGCTGCTTGCCAGCCGCCCTCCCCCCGCCCCATTATCCACCTTGGCTACATCGCTTTAAATTTCAAATGACCCGCGAGCGAGTGAAATATATCGCTCCGCGCCCAACAACTACGAAGGTAGTCGTAGTCGTGTAGTAGAAGCAAGGCAGGGTCATTTTTCATACAAATTGAGAGAAAACAAACAAGACCACCAGCGTTCCCGTTGCGCCGTTGCCACGGCCGTCTTATTTCCGTATTTCCGTTTCGCCACACAAATAAACTTTGCCACGCAGTAGTGCGGTTTGCGCGAGTAAAAGCTGTGCGTAAAAACGATGGCAAACAATCGTTTGCGTAGCGTGAAAACGCAAAGCAAACCGGAAGTGGTGAGCAAGATGGACGCCCCATTTCGCAGGAGGGTAAACAAGACGTTTTTGTTTTTGCGCCCGCCGCGCGCCGTCGCAGTAATGTTTTTGCCTACCGATTATATTTTCCAAACGCCTTTGCTCCATATGATTGCGATCATCCGGCGGTATTTAGGACGTGAAACAATCGATATAATAACTTGATTATACTTTTTTTGTGCATACGATGCGCTTTTTTTGGGCTGCTAATGATAAATCACCGGTGGAGTGAAAAAATGCAAACGTAATCGAGATCAAAAGGATAAATCAACACGCGCTGCGCTGTGAAGGAACCCTTTTAAGATGATACATTGCCGGTCCGGAATTAATTTTGCTCTTCGGCCGAGATTTATTATGCGGGAAAATGGTTGTTGTTGTTATTCTTGTGGGCAATAGGCGAAGGGGCGAGAGAAAGAGCCAGTTTCCTAAATGAGAGCAATGATAATCTGATGATGTAAATAGTACGTGATGAGTTTGCGTTTAATAAATTGCCTGTTTCGTTGATTACAGGACCAGGCAGGAGGGCAGAAGGCAATCGTTATGATGGGGGTGAGTAAATAGCCACACTACAATCCTACAATCAATCAATTATCACTCAAGTCATTAGTGGATGCATGTGTAATCCCTTTAAGTCCGTCTTACTGCCCTTTATGCGATTGTTTATTGGGTAATTTACGCTTGGAGTTTTATCGGGAATAATTTCAAATATGTGCTCAAAATTGTCCGTGCGCTTGTTGTGTGTTGGGTTTCATCATTAAAGTTTAGAACAGACCGCACATTGCATTCGTTTCGTGCGCGCGCCGCAAAGCCGTTATGAGTAATTCAATCCGAGCTTAATACTTTGGCTGGCTGCTGGCGGCTATTATTTGATTTGCGCTGCGGCGTGCACGGCGATGGGATTTCCATTTCGATTGTTAGCGATTTTTCCCGCCTGCTTTGTTTTCGCTTGCCATTGTCCTCTGACTTATTTATGCAAATCGTAAGTAGTAAACAATCACCAAGCGATTTTTATGAAATGTGCAGATTTTCGCACACGTCGTAATTAAGTATTATCTTGTTTCGATCCACCTGGTTGGTATGTGCGTGACGCACTTTATGCGTCGTGTGAAGACGCCAGATTTACGCGAAGTGGGTAGATAACCAGCGCGTAGTGGTAGTCAAAAAAGGAATACGCAATTTACATTTTAATATACGCTCGGTGAAAAGTTTTAAGTCGCTTGTTTTTCGCTCGATTTAAGCGGTTTAATTAAAATTTTGCGCCGCCACAAACAAATTCTTTTGTTTGAGAGAGCGCGTGCGGCAACTTTAACCTACTTAGCGTCGTCGTTGTCCCTCAGTCCTCGGGCGTGGAGAAAACGGTCCCTTTTTGGGGAGGAGCAGTGCATGGTACACACGCACCCTGTCACGCAACGACCGCGATAATTTACTCTAATGACATTTAATTGTGAATAATTTCGTTATTAAGTATCGCACGCGCGCGCGGTGCGTTTCAATTAAACCCTTTTACCGCCGTTGCCAGTACTTGCTTGATGAAATATGAAATGCATGCGCGGCCACAGGAGCGAGCAGCAATGTAGCAATGCGGTGAAAGTAAGTGGGAAAGGGAGTTTGAGCAAAACCGGGCAAAAGAAAGTTGCTCCTCTCCACTTCCTTTGCCTGGCTGCTGCTGGCGAAAGTTCCCGAGCAGTCCATATAACACTTTGGGCGTATTTACCTGCTCATTAATTAGAGTGTGAAACTTTCCGTTGGGCGTTGTTTTGCATAAAAATGTCTTTTCGGCGAGCGCACGCGCGTTTATTTACTCGCACTTCATTTGCCTTCTGGAATGCAAGTGGATCGTATGAAAAATAATATTTTATTTTTACGCGTGTATCGTCTACTCCTACATCGATTGAAGAAGACGTTGCATAAAATATGTTATATGCGCCGGCTGGGTACTTACAGTTAAACTCGGGGGGGTTGGGTGGATGGTAGTTGTGTTTCGCATTGAAATGCAGGCGGTATTTCGCATGCACGCTTGAGTTCGTCAAGTTGGCTAGCCGGGGCATAAGTAGGAGGGTAATATGTCGCGTTGTGCATTCGATATACGCATTGTTGCAACGACGCAATATCGAGTCGTATGATATGCCATTGCTGTAATACATACAACGTGCGTTTGATGTGCAAAATGCACCGACGGCGACATCAATCGTTACGAGTATTTCTTCGCAACTATTATGAAGATGTTGGTATTAAATTAAATTTTCGATTAATCTCTAATCGAACGAACGACGAAGACGAAGAGTGAGGAAGAAGAGGTTGATAGAGTTTAGATAATCTTTAAATCATTGTCGAATTATATCCTTCCATTAGAGCAATTCCACGGTGGCGCACGAAGAGGAGGAAACTTTTATTCTTTATTCGCACCGGCCCTGGGAAAGAACAACGATTGCCCATTTCTCTTAAGACTTCAATCCAATTAACTATAGGAAGGTGAGCACATCCGCTCTTGCGCTCCCTGAAACTCTCTCTCCGCCCGAGTCTTTGTCTTTGTTCATTGCATGGGGTTAAAAGAAGTGCTTGCTTGTTGCGCAAGTTTTTCATCTTTCCAACTATTTTCCACTTGCGCCGTAGCGTCGTTCGATAAATTACTATTATTTATTTTAGTGTTTTATTTGCTCGCGCTTGATTTGCCACCTCTGTTGTGCGCTAGTTATTTTTTTTGGAGTAATTTATTTATTTAAAATGCAATTTGCGGAGCGGGGGTGTTTTTCCGGCTTGCATAAAACTGCGCAGATAATTAGAGCGGCACGAAGAACGGCCATCGATCATTTGCGAGGCGTGACGTGGCAGCGCGCAAGACGTCCGTCCGCAAATGTAATTATTAATAAATCGGAATAAGGCGCAAATGGAGTGGAATAAAAAATATATAAGGCCGTATATTTATTTAGCCGCGCAAATATTAATTACGTTTTGACCCAGTTTGATCGCGCATGCAATTTTGGTGCATTATTTATTTTTAATCAATATGCGAAATTATCCCCAAACGCGGCGATGGCGGAATAATAGTAAATCAGTACGAAAAACTCGTTGCGGCATGTTGTTTGTGCCCCCGAAGCTTTTGTTTTTCGATTACGCGGGTGGTTTAATTAATTTAATAATTTAATAATCTGTTGCTGCATGCCAACAACGGTAAGAGAATTTTAAAATCAATTCGAGGATCATTCAAAAAACATTGTTGGGAAGTGAAAAATATTCAGGTAACCGCAACGACGCGACGTTGGTGCGGTGGGATTTTACGCAAACGATGCGTTTTAGAAGTTTTCTCTCGCATACGAGGGGGGTGATTGCCACCCATACACAACGTACAAATTGTCCTTCCAACCCGGCGATACCCGTTTTGCGCCGGAATGCGAAAGGAAGCGGACGGGAAGACGACGGCGATGCGCACCCAAGGTGTTGTTCCGACCGACCGAGGACAGCTTTAAACTTTGCTAACGCGAATATTATTACGTCGTGGAGCTAAACCCACCGCCGCTACTCCCCGATATTGTTATGTTTACGGGTCTCGTGGATCTCGCGCGCGCCCACTAATGTGTTGTTATTTTTATGGCGCGCGCCGCCTTCCCTAATTAACTGTAAGATTTCCGGATTCCGCATGAATTCGTTTGGCAGATTTTTGAATTTTTCCAAGTGTCAGGTCGAATCAATTTTCGCCCCTCTCCGCGCGGTAGTAACTTTCGGAGCGTAATAAAATCTAATTATCTTCCACTCTTTGCTTTTAGCGGGGCGCTCGCGTGATTGCCGACGGAGCACAGCGCGCGCGATTTCTTCATATCTCTCCGCAAACATCGTCGTCGTCGTTTGGCAAGTCGTGAAAACTTCCTAATAACATTTGCATATAGGTGCTTAGCGAAACCCTTACCATGGCGCAAAACGTAGTCGTAAATGAAATTGCCAGTGAAAAGAATCAATGCGATTTTTTCTTTTGCTTAGGGTGTAATCACTTGATTGCTGGATGGTTTTTATGATTGTTAATATGATCGGTTGCGTTTTCATATCTTTGGTTGTGCAAGTTTATTGGACGCATTCCAATATGATTAGCATTGCTAAAAGGCGCATGTAAACGCCTCCCGGGCCAGAGCGTGGTGACAAGGGCGAAATTTATGTCGACGCGCGCCGTTTTAATAAGTTAACGTCGTTGTCGTCCTTTCGGTCGGCGGGATGGTGGTGGAGGCGCCGGGCGCGTACATGCGATGAAAACAAGGGCATGGGACGGAAACGCAATATGTATTCACATATTATTTGCGAATAAACTAGCTAGACTAGAGTTTTGCGCGGCATATTCTAACGACGAGTCAAGAAGCGGCGACTGGGCGACGCTTGTATGGAGAAAAGTTGTGTATAATTCAATACAAGTTTGCGTTTTGATGATGGATGCGATGCGCACACATCCCTCTATTGTGCTACCGCCGCATAATGCTGTAATGTTGCAAAATCGTGACTTCCGCCGCGCGCGGAAATTTAATGTCGAAAAAATTACAACCCATTTCCTGCCAACTTCACTCTGCTGTGTGCAACTTTGTGATTGTTACATGCAATATTTTGTGTTCCAATCGTTTGGTTGTTTTTCCAAACAAAGCTAATTAAGGACAGGACAGTCAATAATATAATTAGAGGAACGAAGGTACATGCTACCAATGCCATCCAGTGCGTCTAATTATCGATGTTTGACGAGCAATTAGTCGTAACGTAACGATTCGTAATTTTATTTTGTCAGCCTGCAATGGCAGGGCACAAATGGAACTGTTTATTTTCGTTTCCTTGTCCACCTTCCCCTATTAACAGCGGTGGATGCACGCGCAGAATAGCTGATCCTAATCCTGATCGTGATCCTGTTCCTGGTTCCAAGTCAATTCAATTACCTATTCACGCGCGGCTTGTTTGAAATTTGCGTTTCAAAGCATTAAATAATTGTTGATGTATTTACCTAGTTACCTCGCTGGTTTTTGATAAATAGTCCGACAAATAATATCCGAGCCGACGGAAGGAAGATAATTAAACCGTTTCGTGCTCGGCGCACGACTAACGACGCCAAAACAACTTGGAAACTACAAAGTTTTCATTCTTCCTCTGCGCGCGCGCGCGTCCGAAAACAATAGCGCATCCAACCACACACCCACCGGTGGTGCTCTTGTTATTGCAGCAAACGCTTATTATTACACACGCCGCGAGTGAACTACATCATCATCATCGTCGCTCGGCGGCGGTGGCGGCGGCGGTTGTTGGCGGAATGAAATGTGTGTACACTTTATTCCTGCTCATTTGGCTGCCTCCAGCGGATAGAAATGATTATCCTGCCTGATTTATCTCCCGCAGGCGATAAATTGTTTTCGCGGATGATTGATGGACTCGTTGCGAAAGAATCCAAAAGAACCGCGCATAGTTTCTCGGTGCGTATATTTTCGCTCGGAATTGTCGCCAGCACGCCAATGTTTGTTTTCTTAATTCCATGTGCCAACAAACGCGGCGTTGGTGCTGGCTGGCGTGCCGATCGCGTTACGAAACAGTTAGTTGTTTGTCGACACCCGGCATCCATCCAGCACCCCGAACAAGAACAACAACAACAATAATAACGAGAGCGACGTTGCGCGGGGCAACTTCTTCCTTTTCGGCGTGGCATTTCGCAATTTCTGGGTCCCTTTTAAACGGGAACGTATGGAGTTGTCGTTGTGCGCCAAATACGGGGGGCGGTGGTGGCGAGAAGGGGTGGTAGAAAGGCGAAAGGGTTGCGCATTGTACTTTGTACGGTTGTACAATAACCGAAACGACATGTGTGCTGAAACACTCATTGAAAATAGTACGCGGGGACGGTACGTATTGTATTTGTATGCATTCTGTTATTATTCGATGCGGGGGTGGTTGGATAGGAGTGCGAGAGGAGGGTGAGTTTTCCTTGCAACAAAGAGCACATTCAAATCATTTCATTGGGCATTTTGATAAATGACCGGCTGCTTATCATAGCGATGCATAGCCCATAATTACATTATTTCACTTTCCATATTCGGCGTGTTAATAAAATTGACGACATAATTCTTTCTCGAAACTTTTAATAACAACCAAACGCACGCACCAACGGGTAAAACATGCCCGGTGAGTTATATTATTGCTGCCGACCACCCCTGGTGGAGCGTAATAGGTATGTCTTGACATATCGTGCGCGCGTAATTACAACGTTCGTAATCCTTTAATCAACGTATTAGTGAGTGAGAGAGAGCTAGTCGGCGGGGTGGGTGGTAAGGGGGTGCACGTATGATTGCATTATTACACGAGGCGGGCGGGTTGGCATGGGCGCGATAAGCACATGCATTGTTGTTGTCGTCGTGTTTATTAAACGCATATTACTACATGGAATTATATGTTTGTCCCCTCTGCACCTCCACCCCGCCAACAACTGTTTTTGTTATGCAAATTGCATTAAACATGATGTGAAATACTTAACTTAAGCGAAAAACTGCGGAATTAATTATGAATGTGTTGAAGAATCAGCGGCATTGGTGGTTTTAAATGTTTTGAATAATTGATATGGTGAATTTTTCACAAGCGACTTGGATTGGAAATTCATTCGTTGCGGAACTTCCGGCGCGGCGGGGCGAAAATGTCGATTTCCATTGTTCCACCTTTGTGGTTCTTACCCTCCTCCCTGCCGTTTTAGCCCACTCTTTGACTGCTTTACTTTTGCATCCCTCGCTCTCTCGCAAGTATATCGCGCGTTGTATGTTTTGCGTTTCGCGACGGCGACGGTTTCTCATTTCTCGTTTTCGTTTCCGCGCTTCCTCTTCGACGGTGGCAGTGGCGTTCAAGCTGCTATAATGAGTTCTTTCTTGGATTTCATTATGTTTTTGTTCTCGACATCCACACCGAACGAACGAACGCACGAAACGAACCGAACGCGATGAACAAACGAACGGTGAGTGTGTGCTGGTGATGGTGGTGGTGGTGGTGGCGGCAACAAAGCAGAAAGCCATCCGTCCTTGATGTCCTCGGGGATGTCGCGTCTCAATAGACCCGGTGCGCTGGCGCGCCCACCCGTTATTATCATCTCTCGCGCCTCTGAGCGCGTCGCGTCGCGTTGCGCGGCAGTCGCTTTTTTGCTATTTCTCAAGAAGAAGAAACTTTGCTATCGCACACACCCTCCCCGTTGCCTTCATCTTAAAGCGCGCCGAACAAAATCAACAAGAAGAGGGCGGGTGGTGGAGGGTGCGATTACTACTCCCCGGCATTCGTGTGCGCGCTTTCGTCTATTTTTGTTTCATTGCTAAGGAATGAAATGATACCTAAGCATACCTAGAGGTAGACGGTAGCCTTTTATCCTTTGAAAGAATTTTTTTGACTTTGTTGCGCGTTTGATATCTATCCATACCACTCACCCCCTTCCTGCTGTGTGTGCTATTAAATAACAATACACCGAAATGGCCAAACAATGCATCGCACAATAAATATTGCACTTTGCTCTGCAGTCTGCACTGTTTGCATTCGCTTGCGCAGAATTTTTTTCTTTGCCGTATAATAGTCGTGCATATACACTTTTCGTCCAACGTAGTGTTTGCAATCGAATAATCCGTGTGCGTTTTTTTTTCTTGTTTCATCGATTATTCGACAATTTCGTCGATTTGGGAGCGCTATTTACCTACACGAATATTTCGCGCTGCATGCGCCATTTATGTACGTGCAATGTGTGCACGAATCGCGATCGATGGTTGGGTGCCCACCCCACAGGCTCTTCACCACCCTCATGCGTAGTGGACGTGCTCGAATTGGCGTTTCACAAGTGCGACTCGTGCGCTTGATTTGCAGCACTTTCCGCTGACAAAATGAACAATGGGCGCGCGCACGCAGCGGGTGTCGGCGAATGTGTCACGCACTTTTTTGAGGAATGCACGGCATGCTTTTGACACAGGACACACACACAATTGATGCTCTATGAAATTCCGACCAATTGGTTACCATTCATATGATAGTAATAGAAGAAACCTTTATATTTAATATTTGTGTAGATAAAATCAAATTTCATATTTCAATCCTTCCATGGCGATAACAATAGCCGTGTGAAGACGATTTCGATAAGAAACCCCATGGGGTGTGAGTGGGTATATTGCAGCATTGCGATGCATCGTTGCGCATTACGAAATCGTCGACGATCGTTTCGATTGCATCGCACAAACACTTTTACCGCTCGCGACGCATTACGACTAAACCGATGTACGGTTACGATTCAGCTTGGCTTTGCATTTCGCTATTATACTGGGCGACTGCCGCGTAATTATCCTTTGCGTTTATCCTGTGATCCTGTTGGAAACAATCGAATCTGATTAGTTGGCTTTTGCGTATCTTCAAAATGGTTGCATTTTGTAAGAGTTTTGTTAGGAAAGTATATTTTATGCATTATGCATCATAGGTTCGTACATGCAGTGGTAACAACAATCTGATACTCTTAACTCGGTACCCAATAAGTATTGTGCAATGTGCATTGTGCATGTGCTGCGAAACGCAGCGTTTTGTTAGTGGTTGACGCATACACTATAAAATTTAATCTTTATGATTTTCCTCGCTCTCTCCCATGCTGCTGGAATCTGCTTCTTCTCTGCCTGGCTGTTGTTGTTGTTGTTGTTGTTGACTGTAACGGCATTGCAGCGATTTTCCGGATTTCGCGTCGGTTTACAGCGAGCGGAGATAAATCTTCGATCTATTTTCAGCGACATCGTCTTCGGGCGGGCAAACGACAATAACTAAACATGTGCTTGCATACATACATTGTTGATTGAAAGTTCTCGCATCTCGTTTTACGCGAGGCGCCTGCCTGTCGTCGTCATCGTAAAATGAAAATCCATTCAAATATGATGCGGCTAATAAAATAACCGTGCGCGCAAGCCTTATGAAAAGGGTACTCATGGTACACTCGCTTGCTTGGCAATCGTTGTGAAATAAATTGCGCACAATACTCACGAAACGCGGCGCGGAAACGAGGAGAAGTAGGTGGGTAAGTGGCTTAGTTTTATATACACGCTCCAATTTAAATTGTGAGGCGCGCAGCGCGAAATCATTAGTCGTAATTACTTGTTGAAGTAATTCGCGACGACAGTTGCCCGACTGCTTCTCTTCTTCCTAGGTTTCCTTTTTTTTTCCACACCAGCAGCTGAAACGTTTTCTCACCATGTACAATTACTGGTTTTCCCCGAGATGTTTGCCGGCTGTCCGCCGCTGTCAAAGTTTTCTTGGGGAAAATGCTTTATGAGGAGTAAAATGAAAAATTACAATTATTATTTTGCCCTAGGGTAGCTGTTTAGTTGGAAAACAATAAAAAATGTGTCAATTTGTGGTTTCGATTGAAATTTGAAGGACACCTGCGGTTTGCCAAAAAAATTGAATTGTGTGTATGGTTTTAGCTACGTGACACAACGCACAATTAGCAAAAAATATCAATTTGGCTGTTTTCATTGCCGAATTTTACTGATGTTCATTTTTCGCTTTATGAGTTGACATCCATTTCCATTGTGCTTTTCATCCCCCGTCAAATATTGCATTGTCAGCTCGTAATGAAGAGGAATAATAATATATTCGAAAACATGTCAAAATGGTATGGATTGATTTATTCTAAGACTGGAAATATTTATTGCAGGTGTAAAGCGACAGCAGCAGAGGCGGTGCCGGTGGAATTGATGGAAGGATCCGCATTACCTGTTTACGTCGGGCGTCGAAGCGCCGAACGTTAAGCGTTTTCAATTTTGATGGGCATTTGATTAATTTAAGTCGTTTAGAACATTTCATTCGTGACGCAATACACTTTTGATTCGTTTTATCCAAGGAATAAAGTGACACATCTTTTGCTTCTAAAGTTTTCGACATAGAACTTAAATTAGGACAAAAATTCATTTTAAATACTCAATGTATTATAGGAGAGTAAACAAAAGCACTTATCGCTCGTGAAGAAACATTACAAAATATGAACATCAATAAAAATCCCGTCGTAAACCAAAGAGTACCGACTGGGCGCAGTGTTTATTACGCAATAACACGAAGCTCGCCGCCTCTCCGCTGCGTTTGGTATGAAGAAATTAATTTTATTTACACGACTAATAATACTTTTTGTCGATGGCATTGTTACCACACTGAGTATGTAAATTTTTATGTGGATTTTAATACTCTGGCGTAGAGGGGCGATTCGTGTAGTTCCGTTCGGGATATGTATGGTAATTTCCGTTTATGACATCGTTTATATTATTGCATAAAAACGCTGTTATACTTTCATAATTTTAATTAACTTTTGGTGCGTAGATTTCCGCTCGTAAATAGCGCTATGGGTCTCTTATCCAATCATCATTCGCATCCGATTTGATGCTGTGTTTGTTGGTTTGTTGCATTGTTGAAAATGCTTTTCTATTTATATTTTCAATTTATATTTATACTATTTTTCCGCGCCGATATACTTACCACCTCGCTGGGCGAGGGTAGGTGGAGGGTAGAAAACAAGTCGTTTGTGCAACGGACATAAAACGGAAAACGTCGCCCACGCGGCCAAGGTAAAAATACGACCGCATATTGTGGACGAGTAGGGCTGAGAGGAGAAAGGGAAGCCGATGGAAAAATAAAAATAAGAACTTCAACTTGGCGTTGAGCGTACAAAACAAAATCGGGCCTATTTTTACGTGCGGGTGGCCTTAATAAACACTCGCGGCCGTATAAAAAAATAACACGATGCGGAAGGGCGGAAGGGAGTCGAAAAAACTACAAATATTTTAGTGCGCATCTAGATATTTCGTAGATCGTTCGTAGGAAATTGAAAATTTTTAAATCGGCGATGAATTCATTAGGAACTATTCGAAATAGTGGAACGCCTGGAAAGCAAACATCGAATGTTGATAAACGTAACAATCGATGTGTGAAGATGTGCGCCAAAGGCTGAATTGAAGATTAGTGGCGTGGATGCAAGGAGGTGACAAAGGGTGCAAGAATAGTCCGTGTTATGTGTGAAAACATGCGCAAAATATGCTAATGTTGAATGTTCACGATTTTCTATTTGTGTTGCTGGCACTAGCGCGGCGGTGTTGGCTTTTAGTTATGCGGATAATGAACAGGAACTTGCCAAACGCTTGTGTGCGCTTCAATATTGAACTAGCCGAAATTTGAAATTATTAAGACAATATCTACATCACTCGCATGATGTTTGGGTTTGAGTTGAGATGTTGATTTTTATTCCGGTATGTTTTCGATGTCAAAGCTAAATGCCATTCAACCTAATGATGCATTAAAAGCATTAAAGCCCCGCCGGATTATCCTTGATAAATCTCCACCCGCTATCCCTCGAAAACCGCGTCCTCGCATCGTTCGTATCAGGCGACAAGCATTTCCCAGCCCGACAGGCGATGTATGTGCGGTGACATCACGCAAAGTCATAAATCATCTTCGAATACTTTAATACTTTAATGCCCTAATCGATTCATAATTAATTTGTTCTAATTTTCTGGCGTTACGCCCTTTTGAATTCGTGCTTTTCATTCTGCAATTTGTTTGATTGCAATATTCAAAGTGCACTTGAAATATAACGCTATTTAATTTTAATACATTGAAAAATATATAAAACCCATTCGGGGAAAAAATGCGATGAACACACAATATTGTAATACATACTCTTTGTGTTCTTTCAAATGTTGCGCAAGTTTCGCGCGCCGGGGGCAAATTTACAAGAAACTAATTAAATTAATTCTGATAGTGTATCATTTCTCCCCTGAGGGCAGCGCGATGCAATTTATGGCATGCAAAAAGTTTCTCATGCAACAACTTAAGCGCGCGCGGTGGAAAACACGCGTTTACAATTTGATGCATAACTTTTATTAATTAATTTCGTATCAGAAGATGGTGAAAATCGTTTGCATGGAACAGCCGTGAAAAACGAATGGAAGACGAAACGCGGAGGGAGAGCACGAGGAGTGTTCGTCAAGTGGGAAACCTTTTAGCAGTCGGCATTGCCGATTCGATTCGGCGCTCATTTTCATTTCGTTTCGCCCGCATTCACACCGTCTAGGGCTATCCAAACCGAAGCCGTAATTATTCCTCGCACAATTTAGCATTAATTATTAATTTGAGCGGTGGAAAGGTTGGTTAGATTGTTGCATTTTTAATGCACTAGTTTAAAGTTGGTATACAATAGAATGGCGGTTGATTGTAAGTTGATTCGGGTTTTGGATTTTGAACAACCCTTTTGAGCAGCCTGTCGAGATGAGTAAATACAGTATAGCGTGCGACGCTGTGTAGCTACCGTTGCAATTGTAGAACAATGCGCGTCAGTGTGTAGCAGGTGAGGAGAGAGCGAATTAATTAAAACGTGGTGTGTTGGGTGGAACAAGAAATTGCACAGCGAGAGCTAGATTTTCAAACGCGCTGCCGATTTGGACATTCATATACTTTTCAAGTTGTTACGCAATTGATACTGACAAATATCTGCATGGCTTTCATTAAATTACAATCGAGTGTAGATTGTATGATGGGTTTCGCTATAGTATTACACTTGATCCTGTTCTCTGTGTTTGTGTCATTTAATAGTTGCAATTATTTTATTTGCTGTTTGAAACATAAAACGCACTAAATCATTGTACATTTTCCAGTTTCAAATCGTTTTTTAAATGATACTGTGATAGTTTTCAGTGGGAGAGCTTTCAATTAGTATAAATTTAAACAAAAATTGAAAAAAGAAATTTTAATTGTAGTTGAGTCCATAAACTAATAAAAAAATCAAATCTCATCTTTTGAATGACAGTTTATAATGGTTTATTCAGACGCGAAATGATGCTAATCACTCCAAAAGCAAATTTATAATTATCATTGTCCACTACTGCTGCTGTTTAGTCCCCGGGACGGTCACAATAATGTCAAATAGCAGATCAACATTGTTGCGCTCGACGCTCGCTGTCCATTCATTCGCATAGCGCGCACGCTGCTATTATACTACCGAGATGTAATCAAGTATTTATTAATTTAATTACTGCCGCAACATGCATGCGATGGCATGCCGCATGAATCGCATGAATAACGCTGCCCACCCGATCGGACACCATATTCTCTCGCCCCCGCCCCGTTTCACAATCACGATCAGATAATTTTCTAAATAACACAAATTTGTTTAGAAACGTGCGCAACGTACTCGTATTCGCGCCTCGTTTAATTCGGCCCCCGAATAAAACACGAAATTAATTAAATTATATCTGATTATATAAATAACATAATCAAATATTATGCTGTGTGTGATTTTTGATGAGATTGTTCCCGTCGGCATTCGCTTTGATGGTTTTTCTGTGATTTTGTTATATTTGCTCACGTTCACGTGTGTGCCGGATTTCAGTGGGCCGAACAAACACATTGGCTTAGAGCTAGGGCTTTTATTTTATTTCGTTGCCTCTCGTTGTGCAATGTGCGTGTGCAATTCACGCTGAAATAACCTTTTCCTATTATACGCGAGGAGGTGGTGTAGTTTATGCGTTTATACCACCTTTATACAACCGCCCCCCCAGCGCCAACCCCCGCAATGGTGGTGACTTTGGGTTTTCGCACACGCGTGTGTTCGTGCGGAACACACAAAAGGTGTGCGCGAGGTGTTGACGCTAAGAATTTATGCAAATTTATTGCCGCGCGCGCTTAATAATCATAACTTTTGCGCCTCCGCGAATTTCAAAAATAGCACGCTTGCCATCGTTGCCGCCGTCGGCGACAACCATGTAAAAGTCGACGTGCGAAAATAATAATATTGCGCGGGGCG
>JARJDR010004373.1:0-11216 GCA_030264135.1 Myllaena sp. GC000078 | reverse complement strand
GAGTGGGTACTTATCTACGTTTGCAGTAAGGCGGGTTTGCACAACGATTAAGTACATACGAAAGTGTCCGTCTTTTGGCGCACGCAACACAAGGAATTAATTAGACTTAAAAGGAAATTGCTTAATTTTATTACCTCTCTCATTGCGCGCACCAGATAAAAATGCATTCGTTAATTCTATTGCTTAGATTCCGCTTTAGGATAAAGATGAGTTTGGCTTCATATTAGGTAGTTATGTATCCAGATCGATTTGCCAAATATAGATCAGTCCTAGACCTAGGTTCTAGGTTGCTAGACAGCATTAAATACGCGGAAAATAGAATAGGTTTCAAGGAACAGAGATTTGCGGCGGTCACTTTGATGGCACACGTATAAATCACCAACCCCCGCGGCGGCGGCAGTGGCGCATCTCACAGGTGGGCCCGCTGGATATTCCCATAGTGTGTCTTTTTGACTTTCTACTTTTTTCCAAAACATGACATGACTCTGTTTGATCTGGAGCGCAACAGCCCAAACACCCACACAGCACACAAGGCGACGAAAAGGGATGGCACATAATCCCCATGGTGACAGAATAAGTCGTATCGGCGCGCACGCGGTTTTATTGCAGCTAAATGCGATTTGAAAGAAGATCCGGGTATTGTCGGCGCTCTGTTTGAAGACACACACCACCCACGTAAAATCGATTCTACCCATCAAATCGAATGAATTATTGACTTTGAGCAAAGTTCACACGTTCACAAAACAAATTTAAACCAATTCGCATTATGATACCGGGGCAAAAACAAATAAATATCATAAATACAGCTTAACTCTTCACCAGGTGTGTTTGCAAGAGTGCCTATGCATGCCTACGACTACCAACGAAAGGATTAAAAAATAAGTTGCGCCATTAAAATAAAGTATTAGGACCACCGCGTATGCGCCCGAAAGAGGCAGGTGTATCATGAATACATCATCATCTCCGTCAACATTCTCAAAAACAACAATAACCGTCCCGGTCTACACGCCCACCGGTTTCAAAATCTATCAATTAGTTCCGCGCTGCCACATTGATAAAACCATTATCGAAACCACTTATTAATCGCAAGCGCTCTCCTCCCAGACTGGCAGCGGCAGCAGCAGCATACGAATCATTTCCATCGCCCGACGCATGGATAGATGGATGGATGGATGATGATGATGATGCGCGCGCCGCGGTATTGAATTACCGATGTCGGCATCCAAGAGACAGGAGAGCGACAGAGGCCACGCCCGCCGCATCAAGCAAAACAAATACAACGTTGCCAGCGCGTCACGCACGTCTCAATCGCCACGCGCCGTCTCCCACCATCGCGCACCGCGCAAGCCAATTACAGAACTGCCTCCGCCCATCGAATACCATTCCACGACGTGAAGAGAGAAACCTATGGCCCTCCAGCATGCGCACAACGCAGATGCCTAGGCGAGTGAGATGGCTGGCGCCCAACATATTGATATTCGTGCAACGCAGACAGCACCATAGACCTTGCTATTGGATGAAGCGAAACAGGCGCAGTTTTCGCCCAAGGACAATTTTATAATTTTGATATGTATCTATTATCGTTTTAAAGAAAATATTGGTTTTCTATCAGCCTGAAGAAATAATGCTGCTTGAGTGATGGGACTCGAAGTGCCATATGAGGTATGGAAGAGAAACACACACCGAGACAGACAGAGAGAGAGAGGGAGTGATTGCGAACACGGCGACACATCCAGCAAACACGGTGGGCGGAGCCAAACGGGCGCGCCGTCGCGTCGGCCGTGAGCCCGTAGTAATAAAGATGACTATTTTGAAAACTCACTCAGTTTGACAGGGTACTTACACAAGTAAGCACTTGTTTAAGCGCACTTGGACCGCCGCAGCAGCAGGCAGCATCTCTTGCGTTCTTACTTGCATGCCGGTCGCGTGTGCTGTGTGACATCCTCAAGGATATTTACATTCACCGCCCCCGCGTGTGCCGAATCAGTGCATCCCGGTGGTGATGGCGTTCGAAGACCGCAGCAGCCCCAACACGGCGACCAGCCCCAACAGCAGCAACCCCGAACAGCAGCAGCAGCAACAACCGCAGCAGGTGCCCAACTCCCCCGAATCAACACGCACCTCGCCGTTCACCTGCACGACCACCATGTCGATGGCGGCCAATCACTACCTATCACCGCCGACCTCGCCACGTGTGCACCACCATCATCATCAGCAGCGATACCCGGCTGCTGCCGGCACCGCTACCACGCCCAACCGCAACGGTGGTGGAGCGCAACTGGAAAAGACCTTTCTACGCATCACCTCGTACGCGCTGCCCAGTCCCAAACGCGAGGGTGAGGAAGACCACCACCACCATCACCATCATCATCACCACTTGCGGTACAGCCACTCGGAGGCGTCCAACTCGCCACCGCCGTCATCGCATCAAGAGGAGGAAGACGAAGACGACGACGATGATATGGGGCGCGATGAACCAACGATACAAACGCTCAAGTACTCCATCACCAATATTTTGCAACCGGACTTCGGGAAGAATGCTGTACTCCGCACAAAAGTTACGCCAAAGATCGCGTTCAAACCGTACGAGTCGTGCGACAGTAAACCGGCGTTTGGGACAGCACCGCTGGGTAGCCTCTGTCAGGCCGTATCGCAAATCGGCAAGAATGTGCTGGGTAAGCGACAACCGGAACCGATACCGATACCGCCACGCAGCGAGAGTCCGATGAGCGTGAAATCGGTGGCTTCGACCGCCACCTCCTCGTCGACGCTGCCCAGTGTTGAGGAGCTGGCCAAGACGACGAAGAGCGAGGAAGGTAGCAACGGAGGGGTGCCCCAACTATGGCCTGCATGGGTGTACTGCACGCGATATTCGGATCGCCCCAGTTCAGGTTGGTGCCTTATCTAACTAGTATTTTCTTATCTAAATCCCAATTAATTAACGCAACCAAACAACAATAAACAACCAACTGTTTACTTGACTTTTTGCAATAACGGTTTCGGATAATCACGGCCAATAAATCAATCCATATAATATCTTATCAATACCGCGCATGCGCATGGCACTTAGGTACTTATTAGACTTCTTTGATGCAGGCAGGGTTGCCTATATACCAACCTCGCAGGACTGTATATAATTTCAGTCTCGTTGTCTTCGTTAACGATGTGCTCGTTTAGCGCAAACCGGAAATTAAGTCCAAGCCGCAGAAAGAAGGAAGAGAGAAAGCATAATAACGGCGACTCTTAGAAAACGCATTACTTATTCCATCGCGGGCGCGCGCGCGTTCCTCGTTCGCGCTTTGTAATTATCAAAGGAAGAGGAGCTAATCGAGCGCGCAAGAGGTAACATTTGTTTCCGTACACATCGGGTTCGCGCTGCAAATACCATGCAGTTAGTAATAAGCACGTACGGGCCGGCCTCTCCCCCCGCGCGGACTGCTGCGCACTCGTCACTCCGGTATGCGCGTCCATTATTACGATTGACTTTAAACAGTCGCGATTAGTCCAGTCGTCCGGCGACGACGACTGCGTGTGCATTATTCAATTAATAGCACGGTAATTACGCCGGCCGCAAAATTGGTTTTTAATAACCGCCGCACGCATGGCGGAGAATAAGTGTTTGCAGCGCATAGGTAATTTTGCCGAACGCTAAAAACGTAATAAATTAATTAGACTCGCCGCGGCTGCGTCGCTAGTGATTATCAATGCGCGGCGCGCGGAAAATTAATAAATGTTTGCGCCGCGAATGGGTGGGGTTGAATGGTGTGCGGGTGGTTTGCATTCAAATATGCCGTTTGCGCACTTGCCCCGGTTAGTGATTAGCGGGAGGACTGCGCACTGCGGCGGCACGCGATTGCACAATAATTATACACTCACGCGCACCGCCACAATAACAACAATCAGAAGGGGTGGTAGTGGTGGTGGTTGGGGAACCGCCCCGCGGATTGGAGAGTGATTAGTGGCGCGAGCGAGCGCGCCCGGAAACGGCGCATACGAATGGGAATGATTTTAATTAATTAGCTATTAGCAATGTGCGCCGGTGGTGGTGAGGAACAACCAACAACCACGCTGTGTGATTATGCGCTGCTACCGCTGCCCATGAATATTTAAACAACTCGAATAGGGAAAAAATCAATGCGAAACAATTAATGACCAGTCTGCGCGATGCTGTTTCATTTTCATTTTGTGGGCGGAATACGCGTACCTATGTCTAAAAATATAATTGCGGCGTATATGCATATACAATTTGTCGCCGGGAGTCGTTTGCGGCGCGCGCGCTCTTAAAAGGCACTTATCGCCGCGTTGACACGTTTACGCCGAGCAAATTTAAGTGTTTCGAGCGAGTGATTGATGCACTCGCCATTCGCTAGGTGCGCCCTATCAATGTGCATCGATTCGACATGCAAGACAAGAGTTTAGCCGATGATGATGAAAATCGGGGTGTAAATTTCATCGTCTGCTGACATGCGCGCGTCAACGAGAGATGTTTTCCATCCGCTTGCAACGATGACGGATTAACGCGACTGGAATAACAACACACAAGCAAACGAGAAAAACAATTTTCAGAAAGCGTACTTCATTCCAATTAGCTAAGCAATTTAATTAATGCCGCGCACCCGAATTAAAATCGCGCCCAATTTGTCACAGCGATAAGTTTAACGTTTATTGCCGCGGACCACACACACACACCTCAATGATATGCGAAACTATAAACGGTGACCACCGCCAGCGACTATTGCCAAGACGTTTATTGCGCATTTTGGGGTGTCGTTAACATTGTTTTGCATGTTCTGCTCTTCCCCCCCTTCATCATTAAAACAACGCCATTTCCCGCATTGCTTACAGGACCCCGGTCGCGTCGTATGAAGAAGCCAAACGCGCCGGCCAAGGCGAGCACCGAGGATAAGCGGCCGCGCACCGCCTTCTCGGGCGCGCAACTCGCGCGCCTCAAGCACGAGTTCGCCGAGAATCGCTACCTCACCGAGCGCCGTCGCCAGCAGCTCTCCGCCGAGCTGGGTCTCAACGAGGCGCAGATCAAGATCTGGTTCCAGAACAAGCGCGCCAAGATTAAAAAAGCCTCCGGTCAGAAGAATCCTCTTGCGTTGCAGCTAATGGCGCAGGGGTTGTATAATCATTCGACAGTCGCCTGTGACGAGGACGATATGCCGCTGCCGCCGTAAGCCAAGCTCTCATTAAGTAACTAGACACACGCGTTAAGCCAAAAATTACGGATGCATTAAGATCTCACTTACAAACAAGCGCTATGATAGCAAACGTTAACCCGTTAACGTTAATTATGAGTAAAATAGGGGGAGTTTGCAAATTGTATAGTATATTATTTATTCGGAGACTTGCCTGTCTTGTCTCTATTAGCAATATTTAAATCTATGAAAAAATTGCTACACTAATGTACAAAACAAGAGTTATTTCTGTGTTATTTCGTTATTAGTGACTACTAGACGCTATTGGGTTTTATGCTAACGATATAGACTGATTCATCAGCAATGAGAAATCGAATTGCGGCTACTATTCTCCATCTTTGCCATTCAAAGTACACTACTTACATAATATTATTCTTTACCTACTCCTAGCGAAATAGTTAAACACCGTAGAAAGTCTCCAATGGGATAATTTCGAATAATGTGCAATGTGAAACCTGATTCCTAAACAAAATCGCGAAAACATCTGTTTGTTTGTTTGCGTTTACGCTTTTCCTATCGATTAACATTTCGTCGGTCAGTCGCACATCAGCACCTTACGAAGAGTTATTCAAAGATATGGATTGTTGACGCATGGCACATGCAGACACACATACATATTTAATGTGTAAATAGTTGATTATTAAGTTGTAATATATCCTAACGACGTATTGTGTTGTTACATCGCTTGCTCGCGCGAGCGCGCGTAGGAAACGTACATACATATAAGTAATAGTACTTGGCTACATAGATATTACGCTATGAATAACTACCTACTACGTGCATGAAGAGTACGCTTTGTGTCTGCATGGACGTTGTGCGAATGTATCTATATGAGCATGAATGAATGAACGGTTAATGATTTAAATATGCACACACACACACACTGTTGTAATCCCATGACATCGAATGTGATGTGTGAAATTAAATGTTTATCGGATTGAAAATGATTGTAAATAATTAAAAGAAAAAAAGAAGAACAACGGGGACGAGCTAGTAGTAAACTGAAATCGGTGTACATTTGATTTCCTCCCTTTCCCCTCTCTCAGTAAATGCAGCTAATTTCACAAATGACCAGAGCCCGATTATCAAGCCACGCAATCGGAGATAACTACCTAGGCGCTGGCTGATGGTAAGTACCCAATACATATCTAATCTAAAACGTGATCTTGATAATGCCAACGAATTAGGCGGATTCGCGAAATGGAATTTGCAAATTTGCAATTGCGCGTGCGTGCGTGTTATGCGTGCGTGCCGCACGGTGATTGTAAAGTGTGGCGATAATAAAGTGACACGCCGCGACTTAAGCGACAAGGCGGGCGATCGTTAAACAAAACGACAACGACGATGGAGGACAATCACGACACGCCGCGGCGGCGCACAATGTCGCAAGAGATTTCTCCTGCGATGCATGTCGATGCATCAAATTACCGCGCTCTGCGCGAATTGACTCCCAGTCACATAATTTAACTATTACTCCACAACATTAATCGCGCGCGTTAATTAACTATTATTAACCACCTCTTATTGTTAGTTAGCACACAGCTGATGGACGTTTCAATGGGTTTAAAGTCTTAATATATGCGCTATATTATTATTCCTGACCGAATTCAATAAATTAACCATCCGCAATATTTAATTGCATTGCTGCAAATTCAATCGGCTCACAATCAGTCGGATCATAAATAAGTGCAAATAGGTGAATAGAAATGGGCACAGGCACAATATGATTCTATTTTCAACGCACATCAATTGCAATTTGAAAGAGCTTAGCGCTGCAGTCTGCGCCAGTTATTTATTTGCATCACGCGCTAATAGGATTTAAACGATTTGACCGCATGGGACGCACGTGTGCGCATACGAATATCGTGACGATCATGCGTTAATTGCCGTCCTATGATCTGGCTCATTAAGTAAAGCACCGCCGCGTCAAACGCTGGCAATAATTAGCCGACACCGGCTAAGTGAAGCGACGCAGCAGCACGCGTTGGCCAAATATAAAACATCCAACTTCGATGGCGGTAGGTAATGGATGGGGCGCGCACGATAAAAATGATTGCTAATTAACACTCCGCGGCCAACTGCGCGTCTTTGAAGCGCCTAGCTGCAGTTCAAAGCAGTTTGCGTTTTCCATCATTCAAGTGTTAATTTTGTCGTCATTAATATCTTCTAGTCTAGCCTAACTGCGCTTTGTCGCCAAAGACTGTTACCAAAGATTTTTCTGGAGGCAATCCAAAAGATGACGGCTCCAAATTTATAATTCCTAATGATGGTTATTACATCATGGAATCAATTTAGCAATTTACCAATTGCATCAATGTGGGCGTGATATGGCATATTTTCCAATCTCATCTCGTTAATAATCATATTATAATGATATCAATTGAATCAGATTTCATTTAATAATAATTCAATTAAGTACACAAATCGCAAAGTCATAGTGCTTTGATTTATGCACTTATATAGAAACTGAAAAAATATTATAAAAGTAAAGAAACTAAGTAATCAAATACTTAATTGAATCGATAAATAAATTCCCAGGGATTTCACAAATCATGCACGATCATGGTGAAAGCTATCACTCTTCGGCGCATCAATCAACCGATTAGACGATGGATTTTCGGGGCCGCAATGACGCATGAATGACATGTTTCAATTGAAATCTGTGTGTTTATTCCACACACCAATATTTGAGAAATAATGAAAGAGTTCTATGAAGAGGAGTGCATACCTATCATGAGCAATTGTCATCCATCGCCTATTGCCAGTCATGACGGGCGCATCAAGAAAAATTACGACGTGACCCCATATGATTAGAAAGGTTAAACGCAACAGTTCAATCATTCTCCCCGCGCTCACTCTCTCGTTTAATGCATTCATGCAATCGCATTTGCATATTCCTAACAACTTTTAATAAAGTTGCTTCCACTTAGGTACATATTATTATTATTACCGTTGCGTATTGATGCAAACACTGGCCGCTGTCTGCGCAATAAGCACAACGATTGATGGCCGCTATCGTATTTCGCGAGACGGTGTAGCATTACAATCACTTTGATTGAGAACTTTAATAAAACCCGCCGAATGAATCGTATTAGCATGTTGATAATAAGTGCTCGATGGCATGAATTAGCAATAATGCGCCATTCAGATAAGCGACGCGCTTAAATTTTAATTGCAGAATTGAATTAACATTAACATTACCGTTTCACCGTCTCAATGCAGCTGAGGTTGAAAAGGTACCCTCATCACAAGGCGCAAATACGCCAACGCGAAACATCCACGTATCCTATACGTAGGTGACGAGCATTGTTTCTTTACAATCGCAGCCTTGGCGTTTGTCGTTTGTCATGCGTGTTGTGGTGATAAAGCAGCGGAAAGGCCACCGCAATGACTAATGATGCGCGACTCACCCTCGACTCCTACGCACGCAGCAGCACCCGCCTACGCGCACTGCGGCTTTTAAATAACCGTCGGGGGAATCCAAAAATCCCCGAAGCGCATCCCCGAGTGTTTCGCCGCACAATCCCGCAAACTCTCTCACATATATGTGACGGCTCAATAAAAACGAATACTTGTTACAAAAAGGGTTATGACAACCGAATATTATGCCATCTTAATTTTGGGCGTGCGCAAAATTAATGATTGCGATTGCGATCTGCCTTTTCGCCGTCCGTCGTTGGTTATGGATCGTAATATTGGGAATACTTGTCACTCGCGTTTCACAAATAAATGAAAAATGTTTGCTTTTCCTTTTCCTCTCTGGAATTATTAATGATGCTTTTAAACTTGTGGAGATTTCGTGAGATTTATCACGTTCCCTCTCTCAAGGTACGCAAGGGTTACAGTTTCAAATTCAACGTTAAGAGCAAAAAAATCTCTTCGTTTCTAATCGCCGATGATTTTTCATTCATTCCCGCCGTCCCGCGTCGCGCGTTTGTTGTTTGGTTTGAGTTTCGACGGTTAAAATTGATTGACAAATAAAACAATCGGAAGAACGGCATGTCGTTTTCGGTGGCTCCTGTTTCAAACGTCTCGCATTCCATTCACCCAAACACATGCACACATTCACATTTAGTCAAAATGCACTCGCGAGAGAGAGCGGAATGAATGCGTCTATGTATGCAGAGCGACACACTTCGTCGCTTTGTCATTTAATGAATGAGGGTAGCAGCTTGGGCAACGAGGGTGTCGTTTATAAATTACCTCACATCATCAACATCGCACGCACGCACGCACGCGGGTGGGAGTAGGACGAATGCGATAAAAACGCGCCTTTGGCGACAGAGATCGGTTGACTGCGATAATACGGGGGTTGCAATCCGTACATGTAAACATCCCCTCTTTGCTAGATTATCACCATGAATTCAATAACATCCACACACGGAAAAAAATCCAAATAGAATCCGTTCAATGTATAAACTGCAACTGAAGTCAGGAGAGGAGGGAAAAGGGTTAGTTACTCTTCTCCCTGCCTCGTGGCGTGGAGGTTGTCATGTGTCTTGTTAACATTTTTGGCGCTAGACCGCTGTCCACCTCTCGGACAGAAGAATGCGAGACAGAGAAGCGCACCAGCAGCGGCAATGAAAGAGGAGACGCGAGCGCGCCTGGAACGCATGCGGTTCACTACTGTTCGCGCGCGCGCGAGCTCGCGACTGTCGCACGGGTGGTCCATCTGATTTATGCCGCTCCCGACATCATTTAAATTAAACGTTTTCTTTGCGTCGCTCGTCGCTGGCTGGCTGGCTGGTCCCCCTTCACTGTTATTGCAGCACACATGCACCGTGGACGTGACGTTTGCGAATTTGCGCGCGATATTAAAAACAGCCAGGGTGGCGCACTGAGAGCAATATTCAATTTTGCAACAGATTAATCCATATCATCTTTACGAGGCTGCTGATTTTTTCCGCTAAATAAATTCGAAATTGGACGAGTATATCAGCAGCGCGCAGCGCGGAATCCTTATCGACGTGCGCTCACGGCTTCCAGGACGACCGACGAACGCCGACGCCGACAGATAATCGAAGTTGAACCAGCGTACGCTGCGCTGATCGAATGATTTAATAAAATCAACCCGATGGGCTGGCAAACGCTCCACCACCACCACCACCTTCCATCCCTTCGACGCCGACGGTATTCAATTTAAAAGTTTACGGGGCGAGTGAACACGTCCACGTCCACGTCGAGCGGGTGGAACGCGTGACAAATCCGTAATTCGCAATCATCCTCCTCCACCACCTCCTCCTGCTTCTTCACTCTGTGCGCCGCGTCGCTGCTACTTTTTCCACGCAGTGAAGAGGAAGGCTTGTGACGTGTCGATTGATACGATGGCGGATGCGACGGGCAACATGGGGGCGCGCCGGCCTCGCGCTCACGTTGGTAATAAAGGGATACGCTCGTGTAGGAAAAAGCAGCGCGTTTGGCATTCTTCGATTTCAATTAACTTTGTTTCATTTTGAATGTGATTCGGTGACGCGTCCTCAAGTCGACTGCTATCTAGCCGGTTCGTGATCATTAATTAACACGACATCGAAGGTAATGGGAATCGATACGCACACCGCGCGCTTTTCACTCACACCGCGCTCGCTCGCTCGCTGCACGGCGCGCGCGGTGAAGATGTAGATAGAGTTGGGCATCGAGAATCAATTGTCGGCTCCCTAATGTATTCCGGAGCGCGCTGAATCAATATTCCGAGAGATACAAGATATCATTATCGAGGCGACCACCTAACCAGCTCAAATCGCGACGACCAACAACATGTGTCGCGCGCAGGACAGACGCTTAACGCACTAATCCGTAATCGATTATGAAATGCACGGCGATATCAAATTATACACACTACCAGACTACCAGCATTCTCGTGGGGTTTCGGGGGGAAATATGATCGATCAATCAACTCGAGTAGTGAGGAAGGGGGGATACTGGCTCAAAGTGTCCATAAGATTAACATGGTGCTCGAAATGCTAATTAGTTCCAAAATCTGCCGCAGATGGCGCCATAGGTTAAAGTAGTGTATGT
>JARJDR010004367.1:0-15070 GCA_030264135.1 Myllaena sp. GC000078 | reverse complement strand
TGCTAACGTCATTTTCACACAACAATGATTTGAAAATTTTCATTTGTTTAACGAAATAAGAATATTTAATATATAAGGTAGGTAAATAAAAATAAGTTTTTATCTATGTACATGTTTATCTCCTGCTGTTGTATTAAATTATTCGTATCTTTTCTTTTTTAAGACGAGCCTAATAACACAATAGAATTTAAGCAAAGAATTGGCAACTGGCTTGGAATGGCAAATGGCTGAGATGCTCTGACTGCATTGTCTCTTCAGCTCTATAAATACGAATAATTTCCCCTGTGCAATAGGATTATTTCGTTAGGTAGTGAACCAACCAAAGTAGATTTATACGGTGCGGCCTGCCGCCGCCTGCCTGGCTGTTTGTGTCAACATAATCATGTCGCGGATTAGAATGGGTGGTCGTAAGCAGAGAGGCGAAATGGGCAAGCTCCCCACCCAGTTTTCAGTCCTACCTAATCATCCTTTGATATATTTTGGATGATTACGTATTATTCGAATGCTCGAACATCTGTATGTTTGTAATTGGACTATGGTACTAAATTTAATAAGGATCTCACAACCGCTATGCGAATTACCTACTTACAGAAAAAATGATAAGCATGTTGTAATAGAAAGAAGACTCCGTATTCTTGAGAGCATCGGACAATAGTTTTGCAGACATTGCATTATTTCTAGAAAGCGGAGCAAGGACAATTTTGTACGGCAAAAACATGTTGACGTATACGTAATGTCCTATCTACGAAGAAAAAGCACTAGAGAAATCCTACAAATGAAGCAAGCCTACACACGCTTGATGATGAAACATGAAGACTACGTGTATATCTAGTTCAGGATTTCAAGTGGCTATATATCTAAAAACATACCCGCCAGCGTTAAGCTACGTCTACACAGCAATCATCCTGCGGTAATATCAAGCAGCAGAAAATGTTATATAATTTAACATTTCGCCATGTATTAATTTATATGATCATTATTTTAAATTAGTGAAAATAATTATTTTAGCCCGTAGCCACTTTAACCAATACAGCATTAGTTTCCTGGTGCATTCAATATGCTAAAACTTGTGCGGCGCCAGCAAACAAACTAACTTGCGCATTTGCATTTATGAACATATCATGCGAGCTCTTTGCATTTTGAACCTATATTTATTTAACATTTGCTTTTCAATATTAATCAAATTTTAATAAATTTATAGCAAAACAATCAATTATGCGCGCCCGAAATAAATAATAATCAGCACTGCTTGTACAAGAGGCAAATTGGCGGAAGCCGCGCAAAATGCAAATAAAGCAGGCGAAGTGTGCCTAGAAATCACACCCCGGGGAGCGCTCAACAAGCGTGCGTATAAAATGTAATATAACTTTTTAATTGAAGTCCATCGGGAAACGGTCGGAAAAGAATTTCATCAGCTTTATCAATAGTATTTACGGATATTCCCACTAAAGTTTTAATTAAAACCAAAGGCGAAATGCAATGCCCAAATTGGAGAATCGCATTTATACATTTCAAATTCGCCATTCACACGATTCGCAAGTCGGCGCTGGCGTTGTACTGGCAAATTAAAACATATCAAATAATTCACACCCGCAATCTTCAACGTCTTACGCTTCGTCTGCAGAGCAGCGAATAAATTCAATTTCTCCTTGGCATGCTGAGCGGTTCACTTAAAGTTTGTGCGAACGATGGCACCAGTATTTTACGCAAACACATTTAAAACTTTTGCATGATTTGAATAAATTTACTTGTCATTTGCTATTAGCAACTTTTACCAAGCGCGCCAGTCTCAACGAACTAGCCGGCCAGAATTATCACTCTACAAAATACAATGAATAAAAATACAAATTCCGGGGAGAGTTAAAAATAAGTCACCTTTTGCGCATCTTTAATTTACAAAAGCTTTCAACCCGGCCCCAGTCACAGCAGCGGATGTACAATGCACATATAACGCACAAAAAAATCTCAACCGGCTTCCGGACCTAATACCACCCCGGCCCGCGCATCCTTTGAACCAAAAACCGAGGCTATGTCCGCCGGTCGCGCAAAATCGGCGCCGCGCCGTTAAGTATGCGTGCAAATGCCTTCCGCCATCGGGGGTGCGCGCGTCCACCGCCCCCGCAAAACTCTCCATCTCTGTCAAGAGGTAATTCCGATACGTCCAGGATATTATGTGTGATTTATTTATTTTCTTTCCCCGAGCCAAAAGCATCAATTTGCTGGGTAACCGCCCCGCCGGTTAGGCCCAAGCAGCCCTAAAAATAGGCCAGCGCCGGACGTAAACATACCGCGTGGAAGGTCGAGGTCGCGCGACACGCGTGCGATTCTGCTGACGCTTCCAAGAATAATAATAAATCGGATATCGCACCTCCACATACAACTACAATTAACAATAAGACGCGACAGAGTTGAAAAATAAAAGTAAACGGTGTAAAGACGTGAGCGTTTTCTTTTTGATGTAGTTGTCCAATGGACGAAGAAGTTCGTATATTATTTAGCGGCGAGCATTTACCGTGGTGGCAGCAGCAGTGACGGTAACTTAAGTTGATTGCGGTAAAAGAACATCACTTTGCCAACCGCCGTCCTCTCGTTTCGCGGGCGGCGCGGGCGCGGCGGTGTGCGTGCGGGGCGCTGCTTGCCCGCCGGTTTGTAGAACACGCGCACATAAAATTTAATGCGTTTCATAATGAATTTATGTTGTGCATGCGGCGGCCGCGAGTAGAAAGAGCGACGGCGATGGCAGGTAAAGTCGTTTGGAAATTGCGGGAGTATGACCGGCGCTTCCACCAACTTTGCTTGGCTAAAGAACTCATCATTTATGCCGAAAACATCATTGCCAGATGCATGTTCTACCGTGCATAATGTATGTTTGCGCGGCGAATGCGTAATTGCAAACTTGCAATTTATTGCTTTCAACATCCTAAAAATTAAATTGAAATTTGCTTTTGCTCACAACAGCAATACATCAATGATACACAAATATATTGCTTTCCAATTACGACTAGTGCTCCATTATTATTGGGCATACCTTTGACCAGTCAAGTGAAATAAATCACTTCATATAAGATCGATCTAATTATCATCGCCAACGCTACCGCGGCAGACATTTTCCATCTGCGGATGATATGCTCTCCACATGGTTGTTGCCGATGCCCGGTGGCAATATCAACAAAACATCGCAATCATTGATTTGCGCAAAATGCGCGCTCCATACCGATTGCGGCGGGGCATTGTTCCGATGGAACAAATGGAATAATGAATGAACGAAATGCGGCGTCGGTATTTAGGCGGACCCGCCGACGCGATTGGTCGCTTCGGTGCGCCAAGAAGAGTCCATCAATCGTGTCTGTTAGCTTTCGCATCAGCTCTTCGGCGCGCCTCCGGTATATATCCTTCCCATCCACCCACGTACGCACACATATGGGGCGCGCATTTGCCAAAGAATACCGCACAACTGTGTACGTCTATGAATTGATGAGAGTTGTCCTTTAACGGTGCGCGTTGTTATTCACAATACTCGCGTGGCATTCACGCACGTCGACGACCACGATCTGGATCGATTTCAGCGCGGCGCCCCCGCCATCATTGAGAGCTCTGGCTGCGGCTGCGGCTGGATTTCTGTTTTACAATTCGTTTGTTTGCGTCACGGCACAATAAACATCTCGCTACCGTTTGCCAGCGCGCCACCGCCGCGCCGTCGGATTATATACCATTTTTTCTCCTAGCCACGACGAGAGGAAAATTAATGTGCTGCCGCTGCCGTATCATGCGAATAACGCGGCTGCCTGTAAGGTTGTTATTTTTTGCGCGGCGTGTATCAATAATATTAAGAAAAGACGACTTGGCGGCCAACTTCGATGAGCTCGCGAGTAATCGAATCGAGTGCGCTACGGCAAAAAAGCGGATCACGAAAATTACGCAATTCCACAGGCAAAGAATTTTTCGCTAAAAACTTTGAAGAATGTTTTAATTGAAGTGGGATTGTCTCTTCGCGTTTCACAATGCAACAATGCTCTTGTGTGCGCTTTGTCGAAATAACTCCACCAACACAAACGAATTGTAAAGTGCACAAACACAGCGCGGCAATAAATCTACTTTTTATCATTCCGTCGGTTGGCGGGCTTGACAATGAGTGGGCCCGGCGCGGCGTTGGGCGGCGGGCGAGGAAACTTTGCGGATGTGCGCGTGCCGGGCGCGCCGGACTAGAGGGGCGGCTCGAATGGCCGAATGGTCGAGCATTGAATAAACAAACCGCCAACGATATTACACGATTTGGCGGTTTGGAGCGATGCGACGCGCACGCCATTATGTCAAGAAGGCAAATGCTCATCTTCAGACGAGAGCTAATGTGTCCGCTGTCTAAATATCTGCCGGCGACGACGTTAAATCTGGCCGACCGAATCGATTATGCACTTGACAGTACACCCGCTGAATGGTCTACCACAAGGATGATTATGGCTTTGTTTCGGATTATAGAAATCGTTTTGATGCCATTTGTAACTTTTTTATTATTCTTTTTCTTTTAACTGGTTGGAAAATGCAGGATATGAAAAGAAATTTAGCTGTTACGAATGTAGTTTTACATTTCATTAATTTGCTTGTGTCGTATTTTAGAGGAACTTAATGTTATTAAATAAATAAAACTACATCTTGTGTTCGCGTGCGGGTTTTGTACAAACAGGGATGGCAAACATTTACATAAATTCGTACACAACCCGGCTGCGTGCAAGCGCACGCCTGGAATATGAAATTTCACCTATGGTGACGAAGGGCGAGAAGTAAATACGGGCTGTGCATACACTAGAAATTGCAATCAAATAGCCTCACTCAAGCTATTTTGTTGTAGACAAAAAGAATATAAACCACAACAAACTGAACGTTGAAGAAATACCAGTTTTCAAGAGTATTACATAAGATATCGCAGTCGGAAAGTAGGTAGTATTGCTTATTAGGTCAGCGCGCAGATTTTGATTAATGATAATAACTTCTTCGCAAAGTCACAGTAGCTGCCAGGGGCACAAATAGGAAATAACTTTTTCGGCGACCCATTGGGGATAGTAAGTTTTTATCCAGACACACACACACACACACACACACACACACACACACACACGCTCCTCCTACGTTCGTTCCAATAAAGCAAAAGAAACGATAAGGCGAAAAACTTGTCGCTAGCAAAAAGGCAACAAGGTTGCCCTGCCCAAAACCGATAGAAACTAAAAGTTTGCGCGGCAGTTTTGCCCTTGCACGAAGAGGAGTTTCTTCCTGCCGTGTGGCGACAGTAGTTTTCACTATTTTCATCACACGCCAAGGACGCGCTTAGGATGTAAAATGATGTCGGAATCGTGAGTTGGTGGGGTGGAGGAGGATGTTGGCGCAGGGCGAAAGATTTATGGCGCACGGCATGCCGCACGAATGTAAAATTCGGCACAGGGCACGCGCGTAAAACGCGAAGAGGTAAGGAAACCTCGCGCCATACATTGTTCGCGCACGCACACAATGCGCGTGTGGTTTAATCGCCAACGCATGCCAAATGGAGTTGTTTCGGGGGCTGGCCGAATAATTTATGTGCAAAAATTCGCACGATGTTGGAAATCTCACACGTCTCTGCGTCAGAATTCTTATTTATTCGCGCGCGCGCGCAATGTTTACGATTGGGAATTTCAAAATAAAAATATGCACTTTAATAACGTGCTGTTCGGTCGCAAAGGCAAATACAGCCGGGCGCAATTTTACAACGCAATTTGGGAATTTCAGACTACTTTGCCGTAGTACGAGTATAGTTATATATCCGGTTGCACGGCAATAAAATCTAAGCACAACCAATTCCGCTTGGCGAATATAATGCCACACCGGGTGGGTCCGAAAACAAAGCGATGCAAACAATATAATGATATAATAACCATGCCGGATTAAATATAATTGCAAGCGTAATTTACAAGAAATGTTTACCGATGAGCGAAACAAGCGGTCGTTAAAGTGTTGATCACTCTCGAGCTGCCGCTCGCGCGCGCGTGAAAATCATGACCGGCCGATGATGTTGATTATGACGCGCCGATGCCGTTAAAAAGCTTCGCAGAAATAATATAATAAACGCGTCAAGTGTACGCGGGCGCTGTAGTTAAAAAACACTTAAAAATTTATTGTCATTTCTGTCGGCCTTATTGTGATAAATTAACGATGCGCCGGACGCGGATGCAAGGGCTTTTATGAAATTGTCGCGATGAATCGAAAGTCGAATTCATTCGCTCAATTGAATCGCTATTCGATTGCCAATCGCGCAAAGTGTGAACCGAATTAATTCGATCCATTGACGCACAACGTTCATCATCTGCTTGAGTACCAATTTCTTCTAGTTAGTGAGTATCATCGTAAAAGAATGATGTATCACCTGACAAACTCCAGTGAAAGAATAACAACAATAAAATTATTGCATGAGGAGAAGAAAACGGGAGTGATATCTCCTCCCAAGTACAATATAGAATTACTGCGTAGTGGTAGAAACTGATAAATTATAATTTTGTTGGGAACAACAGCCCCTCGGCCTGAAATCGAATGCGTGAGTGTGTTTGTGTGGCTTCAATTATTTTCACCTTGACATAATAAAATCAATGGGTCTGCTGCTACACATTGGTAGCCAATGCATCTATTTATAGCGGTCGGTTTCATCAAAACACAAAACATCATAGAAACTTCTATACGTTGCCGAAAACAAAAGCGTATCGCCGCGCCACGAACCACAACAAAGTGATTTAAGTATATATTACTACGATCGTCGCAGCGCGTAAAATGAAGCTATTATTAATATTTAGTGCTATTTGACAGTTTAATTTAAACCGCAGATCGCCTATGTGCTCAATTTTACAACGCATAATAATAATAAATTACGATAGAACCATTCTCATCGCAATTGCCAGCATAACAACTATTTCGAAATCATTTTAAACGCAAATACTTGTTTGAATTATACGCGGAGGCATCTATATCAATCTCACGTCCATCAATAAATAATTATTTCTAAAGATAAACACATTTCACGTATCAAATCAATGTCGCGCGTCGAAATCAGTGTCACGAATTTTGCTCAATTTGCTGGAAATATCGCGCGCGCGCTCACACGCCGTAGTAAAATCGATACGGTTGTATAATTAATGCAATTTTTAGATGGCATTATGTCACTCACATTTTGAAATATTCCAAGGTTCACGTAGAAATCAATACCCGAGTCCTTAGATTGTTCATGGGCAAAGTAATACACACACGCGTGCTTTGCTAATCATTGCACGCGCCAAACGAATAGAAAATGTACATTTTTTTACGTGCGAAAGCACCAGGACCTTAAAATGCAATTTCAGAAGTTTCTACGTCATTGATTATACAATTTCATGAAATATCGCTCTCGAAATTTCACGTTCACATCCCCTGCAACAGCGAAAAGCTTTTTAAGCTCAATTTAACATTGCACATCGTGATTTCGCACGTGATTTATAAATTACACGTATATTTCAAACCGTGCCGCTTGCGAGCAAAGTTGAGGTGGGTGGTGCGATGAATTACGGCGGACCTTCCGATAATGTGTTTATGCGCTACCACCATCGAGAGAGGGTAGTACAAGATGTATCAAGGAGAGTGTTATATGTGTATATGGACATCGAAAACGCCGCCTAGGAGCGAGCTCACCGCAATTGCCAATTATTTTCTCGTTTACATGCAGATAATAGATCATTTCCACGCTGCACAGCGCAAACAGCATTTCACCCTAATAAGTTACATTATAGGTATGTAGTAAATTTTATACGCAATTTTTCAAGTAAACAGCGATTGTTTGCTGAAACTTAATCTCTGCTGATTAAGTGGCACGCATAGAAGAACTAAAGGTCAAACGATCAAATATATGTAATGAAAATCCCGATGGGCGGCGCCACAGCAAACCTTTGGGAGCTGTCCGATAAATAATACGCTCAAAATCAAGTAACTTATTCCAATTATTTATCCATTAGGTAAATGAGGGAGGAGGGTGGTGTACATGTGGCAATATTCAGCGCGGTGTCGCGTCAGCCCCGGGCCCCCGGGCCACAGAGCGGATCAATGATGACGATGCGGCGATGGACGCAGAAAAACGCGGCATAATCGATGTGAAAACGCATGCTCCATGCATATTGTGGTCGCGCTGGATTAATACATCACATCACAAGCCTAATGTCTATATCAATACGCGGGTGGCGGCGGGATGGACTACCCATTTGGAATTCATAAATTATATATTGTATTTGGCTATCATCGTGACGCGCTTCAGTTAGCGCAAGTCGTTTCGTTTGCGGCTTGATAAATACATAAATCTCCTAGCGTCATAATGCGGCATTTGATTTCTATCGCCCCCGCCTCCCTGGTATTACCGACACTAATCGTTTTTTGTTGTTGCAATATATCAGGTCGGTTTCGTGTTTGGCGTCATGCAACAATTCGTGTCGTGCCGAAAACGTGCGCGGAATGGCTAAATTGACGTCGAAAAACTAATTTCATTTGTAAATGAATTAATGACAACATTGACCATTTTCCTATCACGTGTGCAATATGCCGCATAATTGGCGGGTATTTCAAACTTTTCCTCACGTCACCGGACGGCGTAAATGATAAAAGACAACAAGGGATATGTCCGGTATAAATTATGGACCGAAAAGTTTGCGGACGTAATGAAACACCATGCCCCAACATGAGACGATTAGCAACGTTATTTATTTTCAGCTACAATCCATCTTGTGAGTGTGCTTGCGCGCGGGCGCGCGTGATTATCACTGTAAAGAGGTTCATTATCACGAAGGCAAGACAAAATAAATGAAAATTAAGGCGGCGGCCGTGATTGCCATGCGCGCGCGCCGCGCTCTGTCCAGAGTGGGAAGCCTATGGCGACCGTCATTAATTTCCTTTGATAAAGGCATTTCCGGAGCACCGGCCCGCCGCGCCGTTGCCGCCGAAGTTGAAACATGACTGAATCGACGGCTACGTAGATTAATCAAACACACCACCGCTCGCCGCTCCTCTCGACTTTGAACGAAGAAATTAATTTCAAACACGCAAAATGCTATAGACGAAAAGTTCCCGCCTGATTTGCATAATAAGGTTTGGCAAAAATTTTAAATAAAACCCCTTTTAGGTATATACATAAGTGGCTCATAGGCGGAGGATATTATCTAATAGGTTAATGAGTGACTCTATTATTATATACCAGTCATGTTTTATGCGCCATGTTCCAAATAGCATATTATCAAATTACAACGAAAAAGCACGACAATAGCAGTGAAACGAGGCTTATGGCTTAAGCAAACAAAGTACGAAATTTTAGTAAAGCTAACGGTTGTTATTCTCCCTGCGGGCGGGGTTGAGATATACCAATATTTCAACTAAGATTACCCTATTATGATACAGCTTCTATTCCTAGAATAATATTGATGGAGTTTTGCTGATATAACGGTCATTTGATTACGAAAATGATGCTTCAGACAGTTGACTCAATTTGCATAAACACTCTCAATGATGTTTATTTTAACTAGCCGCCTACTACCTAATCCACAACCTGCGCGAGAGTGGATCAAATTGAAAACTTTCAAAGCAACGCTAAGTTTGAGAAAATAAGCTGTTCATTGCACGATTGAAGTTTAACAATCCAACGATACGATACGGAAGTTCCGCTTGCCCGAAAGCAGTAATTAATTGCTAGTTAACCGCTGCTAATCGAATGAATGTGACAGTAGTGGATCGAACATGCCAAAGCGTTTTGGGAAACATATTCTATTCATCAGACAATGACGATAAAATTATGCATAGTTGTTGCATTATCACATTCCCACCCCGGTGCTCGAGCAATCGTTTCTATATAGGTTTATATTATTGCCATTACCCAAATCAGCCATTATTAGTTTTAATTTAAACTTTAATTTCAAATGTTAATTATATTCTATCACGAAATAGTATACTATTATTACGAAGGATGTTAAAAATATTCATTACATGTGTATATCGTTCATTGATGGCGATGTTTATTAGCTGATAATAAATTCCAAAAAAAAAGTGGAATCGCTACGACCTTGGGCACACCACATATAACAACAACACTAATAAACAATAGCACGAACACATGCAGGATACATGCGCGCGCATGACACGTAAATCGTCTCGACTGGGCAAGTGCCATCGACATAAAAACAACGCGACTCGCGCGCGCACAATGCAAGTGATGAACTTTGTGAATGCCAAACCGCGCCGCGCCAGCTGCATTGTGGAACATTCCGCTCCCTATTCGCTTGATTCATTCAGGAAAAGGAAAATTACTTCGCATGATAAATGTGTGTCATGCATCTTCACAATGCACAACAGTTTACGCAAGAAAAGAAGCGCCGCGAGCAATAATCCAACGATAGATGGGAGCCATTTAAATTAAAATCAGCGCGCGAGCAATTAATATTCGTACATTGCCTTTCAAACGCAGCGTAAATAAAATTCGTACAAATCTTGTTTATGCAGAGAGCGCTTGTTTGTGAAATGAAAGTGTATTTTAAGCGCGCGCTCGATAGATTAAAAAGCAGGAATACTGATTAATTTTTTGCCACTCATATTTCGTCAACGGTTTTTTCTTCGCGCTGTTGACCTCATGTCGCTAGCACGCGCGCTTAACAAATTGTGTGAGAATATCGTTCACGGAATGGCAAGAAGCTCATACACGCAGGCACAGGTCTCGAGTGCGTCCGGTGTTTACAGAATTAGCGAGTTAAGTACTCGTTAATTTAAATAAACGCAAATAATAGCGCAAATGTATGCCGTCATTATAGATGTATTTATGCGCATTGTTCGCTGCCGTCCGCGAACCGATTCCGATGGATATTATGCAGTTTTTCGGATGATATGTAATTATTTAAGCAAACAATGCAAAAAATTCCTACCTTAGCGGTTTCGATGGCAGCTCTCAATCGATGATGGTTCTTGCAGCCATCATAGAATCTGAAACAAAAAATTACATATGTGGTTAGCACGTAGTCCAACATTGCAAACTCTAATTTCGATATGTTGTATAACATTTTGTCGCATTGATGGCCGATTGCTAGTTAATTCAAAATACACATTTGAGTGACACCGGAAATTAAATTCGTTTATATAACTGCCCAGTGATTTCGGAATGCTGCGGTGTACATTGCTAAATTTAGATTTTGTTGAAAATTGTACAATTCAAACAACGTTTTCGTGTGTCTGTCGGGCTTCCGCAATTTGCGCTTAACCTTGTTCGTGAATTATTATTGCCATCATCATTTTGGCGATATGTCTAATATTCTGTTTTGATCCGGTATAGGCAAGAACCGTCGACTTTCTTTGCAAGTTTACCTATGTAAGTGAATACATATAAATTGAGCGATGAAAGCTTATATTTAACGCGAGGATTTATTTACATATTTGCCGTTGCTAAACTTGGGAGCTAATCAAGCACCGCTGATCGATCCATTTCGCACGATATTAATATTAATAAGCGCGCATGCATAATTTTAATAGCTCATACGTAATCGGAAGACCATGACTTTGATGAAACTCGTACACTCATTCGCTTTCAAACATTTTGAAAACAACACTCGCTGCTTAATTTTGACGTCAACGATATTCAAAATTAGATCGTATTTTGGGTGCAATCTTCATGAAAAATAAACATATTTTTGTCACTCGTATGCTAATTATATTTAGTGCAATCCTACTCCAGGTCATATATAGTAAAAATAAAAATTCAATGAAAAAATAACCAAGTTAATTTCAAACATTATGGAAAATCATCTTAATTTCTATCTTCATTTAAAGCAATTTGTTGCCAGACGATTTAATTGTGCTCATCAGGTGACAAATGTCAAATACAAAGTGCACCTGCTCACTCATTTGCAATAGATAAACGTTAAACGTTGCAGTTTAATGATGACTACATGATTACTTAACAGAGTGACACTAATTTGATGCGAGTCACTTGATAACGACATAATAAGTTAATTATAAGTTGTAAAGTGGTAACTATTTAGACTTAGACGGTCGTTTCGCCACTCCGACTTTATGCTTGAGGTGACGATGAAAATGATGATACATACTTCCCTAAAGAACTAAATTAACGTTTAAGGAGTTTCAACGCGCACGGTAATGAAATGCGTCGAATCCAATTAATTACAATGCCAAATTAAGGTCCCATTGATTCCAAATATCTACACAATAAACAAGTAATAATACTTGCAAAGTACGAACTCAATTTCGGGAAAGCAATCGATAACAAAACATCCATTAAATCGGCAACACCTCGTCGTTAATTAAAAACAACAGCTACAAATTTAGACTTTGCGTATAGCGGTGCGGAATTCCGTGCAGGTCCTTTCGCGGCGCACGTCAACAATACAACACGTCGCGTCGTCGCTACTTCGCGTGCGTGTGGCGCCTCCACTTCGTTTGTTTGCGTTCACACTCCTCTCGGGCGAAGAAAGCGCGGCGATCAATTAAATCTAATTGGAACACAGGCACCCACCCCCGTCACTGCCAGTGCGCATATTCTATTGCCGGACGCGCGGGCATTTTTTCATTATATGCGTTTGATGCTTAGTCTTGTTCTTCCTTTTGATTGCGTATCCTATGGCATTCTCGCCATACGCCCCGGATTGGGATCCTCGGAAATTAAATTTGAATCCTCGGCGGGCGCAAACGATAGAAAATGGCGAGGTCAAATTCGATTTAATAATACCCAAAACGTCCTCCGCCGCGTCGGTCGCGCCGCGCCACCCCCAATCGCAGGTTGGAAACAGATTTGTCGACACGTACACACATGCGCCAAACGACGTTGCGTGACAACGTGTTTTAATCATTGATAAAAGCATTCCGAATAGAATCATAAATATTAAATGTTCTACTAATTTAACTATGCATGTCTACATACAGGAGAAAAAACCTAATAGCAGTCTTGAAGTAAATGCGAAACATCTAAGAATACAATTTCGATTATACCAACGATAATGAACGCAAGAAAAAGGGAAAATAACTCAGCAGTAAATCAGAAAAATGTGCGATGAAAAGCGAATGCCGTTCAGGATCACAATCGTGTGCCTCCCTCCATGCCTACGAAATGATATGTGATCCAAAATTTTATTAATAGCATAATGGCTTCCTTAAATGATGCCCAACGACCATTATGCATATTTCCACGTCGCGATCGCGCACCCAATCTAGTGCAGATATTAATAACACTCACCACCGCCGTCGTCGCCGCCGCCATCGCAGGCGTTGGCGACGATAATTCGCAGTCGAGTGGCGTGCAGATTATTCCCAACGTGCTCGCGCGCGAGCTTGGCCTAGAGCGAACGATGAAATGGATAAGATTAAAAGAAATATGTCGCGTATGAAAACGTCCGAAACGCACTAAATTTAAATGCTGCGATACGCGAAAAGACGCACACACAACGCAATTTATTTGCATCGCGCCAAGAAAGGCAGGCGCCGAGCATATGTTGGGCTATAAATTGCGCAAATGGAACGCTCTCTTCCTCTCTCCCCGACAAGGAAAATTACTCGCATTCTAAGCGTGCATGATACGCACTTATATGAAAATAAACCGTGACTTATGAGACAATGCCTGTATATGTACTGTCACCGAGTTTTCTTTCACCTTGAACTAGTGCCCGAGCAAAGATTTAATTACACAATTTGATATAATTAAACGGGAAAAATTGCAAAGACGACGCCACACACACTCCCATCCACTCAGATATAAAGTATACAAAACAAGAACAAATTATGAGCGCGCGCAATAACGAAAATGCGAGGGTAGAGAGATAAAAGCGTTAAGCACGGGAAATTGAGAGAATGCGTAGGGTTCATTCTCTTCGCGAAAATACCGCCATCAACTTTCCTTGCTCGGCCACGCGCGCGCGCGCGCCTCTCACAACACACATAGTCATCTAACGAGTTTTCTTGAGGAACAACAGGACCGTGGCGCACGTTATTTATTATGCAAATTTAAATTTGTTGATCCAGTCATTTGGCCTGTGCGCCGGCGCCGGCGCCGCCTCGCACGTAAGTTGTAGTAGTGGAGCGGTGTTTATCACTACAGCGCGCGGTGCGCGGTACGACCGTGCCGAAATTATGAATGTTCCGCAATGAGATTATAATGTAATCGTAATGGGCGCTTTCCTTGGTGGTGCGTGTGCGGTTTGGCCGCTAAGAATGCAAATTGAAATAAAAATTTCAAACACCATTTTCTGCATAATTAACTCATTCCATGGAAAAACATTGTTAGTAACTCATTACGAAAATAGATTCATGTTTCTCAGAATATAAAACAATACCTTTGGCTTTGATATTTGTGGAAATTAATCTTGTGACACTGCACCTGCCCACGATTTTTCCTTTGTACGCCTGGAAACTATCACACTTTTCAGTGTATAACTTTGAAATGAAGCACGCAATGAATATTATTAAATATACGTAGCTGTTTTTTATGGTTACTTCATTGGAATAACGTGAAAACGAATGACTAATGACTAAGTATTTGAAAGTGTGGTGATCATTAATTAAGAATGAAATATCTCATCGCCACTATCAGCAAAACAGTTAGCAAATTAAATCATTTGTCTGCACTCTTCATTCACACGTCAAACACAAAAAGCGTTTGTCATTTAAAAAATCAGAAAGTTGCCAAAATAATTTTGTCACAAAAAGTTAAGCTTAAGCCGATTAAAGGTCTTGCAGACGAACGTCACGCAAGAACAACCAATCCATGCAATCAATTGCAGCAAGCATTTTGTGATAAATTAATTATCGAATAAAGCGGAATGTCGAATCGCCATTAATTACTGGTATTATACAAGTTATAAAAAGTGAGTAATGATTATATCAATTACAATATAAAAACAAGGTCATAGGAAATAGAAACGTAATATTTACATAGTTAATAACAAGTGTAGAAGGAAAAAAATTCTTTTTTCAAATCCATGCTTTATGCGAGCAGAATTCTATTGGGCCTAGAAATTCTTTTTTGTTATCTTTTGTAGAAGGAAAAATTACTGAT
>JARJDR010004355.1:0-14156 GCA_030264135.1 Myllaena sp. GC000078 | reverse complement strand
TCAGTAATTACCAAATACAAGTATGAATACAAACCACTAACAACTCACTAATCAAATGCCATTTAATCTAACAAGTGAAACTCTATTCGATGATATTGAGTAGATATCAATGCGCAGTCATAACCGCCATTTATAGCTACCGCTTAAATTTTATCGCTCGCTGCGTCACGATGATGTATCCCCATCACAAAATGATTGTTGGTTCTGACGATTCGAGTCCAGCAGCGTATCACTCATTGTCTCTCACTCCCTCGTTTCCCCAAAATTTGGAACTCGCGCGTTTGGGGAACTTTTTATTGTCCTGATTTACGGCGCAACGATAAAATATTATTGCGACAATTTGTTGTGCATTATACTTTGTTTTATTGTTTATTTCATTGCTCATCGGCCACATAAAAACAGTATGCCAAAAGTTATATTTTTTTAAATAATGCAAGTGACGAAATTAATGAAAGTCGAAATTCAGGTCAAAATTTACCTAAAGCACGCATTTTCGAAATATCTTAGCGTTGGTAGAATACCTAGGTAAATACCACGTTCTGCTTACACATTAACAACTCGACATCTCGGCGAAGGTAATGAACAACACCGCCCGCCACCCGCCTCGTCACCAACCCCAACCATAACGACCGTATAAGGAGCAGCAGTACGGAAGCAGTGCGACAAATTTCGTCCCAGAAATTCCTGCCGCAGTTGACGACAAATCTTACACCGTCCTATTCCGTTCTGGAAATATTCAATGGCGCGAAATAGCGAAATTCCAATCAGATAAAATTTCAATAATCTACAAGTTGAGAGAATCTGCACGCGAGGATAATTTTCGTACAGAATTCGTTGCGCTACACGGGTCCATGACGCCCTTTGGCATGTCATGCGTATAAAATACCGCCTTATCGACATCCGTCAGGCTCATAAAACGTGTTTTTTTGCGATGCGTTTAGTTCCAGACTGGTTAACTACCGTTTTTTCTGCGGGGGAGAAGCAGTTGATGAAGAAGAAGGAAGAGTTTTTATTGCTTTCGGTAACCCATGTTATTCTCCTGGGAATCAATAAGGATCCCGTGTGAAATGGTATCCTCTTTCAATTTACCTAATTAACTATAGCGCAACGATATCAGTGCAAACATGAAAATTTCGGATGGAATACTTAATATGAAATATTATTGAACCTGAATTTTATTTTGTGATGAAAAATCATTGAATTCTCGTACCGCCGTCCAATTTCGCGTGAATAACATTTGAATGTGAACGATTGAATATTATCGTGTTGATATACAACACGATTCTGTTCATTGAAGTATGTATTAGAAGTATTTTTGCAGGAAATAAAATCATATCGAATAACTTCAAGAAATAAATTTAAGGAAATAACGAAAATGCAACAAGACAAAATTAATTAAAGCATTAATTGCAAACACAACGACGTGCGTGTACACCACTAACAATTAACGGCATCCGATGTGGTTTGCGTACAAATTACCAATCTATTATCCTTGAATTTCTCACACGCATAAGCCTACATTCAATTTACCCAAGTTAATACAAGCTTAATTAATGCTTAAAATTACAAAAGAATGTCCACAATTTTTAATTAGGTCAATATGTATCTTAAAGCACAAAACACGTAATATAATTGAAAGCATTAAAATTTTAAACAGCCTGCGTATATATTCGAGCAAGAGGACGGTTTGTCATCAATCAGGATAAAACGACGCGCCACTGAACAAGAAAAACAAACCGTTTAGGGCAAAGCAACGTTGCCGGAATTAATTATTCAACTTTTTGTGCGGCGACAACGGATGCCAAATCATTTGGGATCGCCTTCATTCCCTCGCCGAAGAGAGTAAATTATATAATGATAACACAAACCGAAAAATATTGACGTCAAGGATTACACGACATTTGAACACAGCAAAAAGAAATTTAAGCATTCATTATCTACAATACCAGCCAGTCGATTGAAATTACAACGGGTCATTGACAATGTTTTCAAACACAACATTTCCTCGAAATTGGCCATTAACGCATCAATGCGCAAATAAGCTGCTAATTGTCACACGAATTAATCTTCATTACCGACCGAAACGTCTTAATACAAAATCGAAAAGAACGCACACGATAACGTGCACAATGCGAATGGCTAGTTAATTCTTTCACTCATTCCTCCGATGCTTATCAGATTGTCCACGAAATGTGTGACGCGCGAGTGCGAATTGACCGAATCGTACCTAGGCGGAAATAATTACACCCGAAAGCAATTTCTTTTGCTGCGCGTTTTGTTGCTGTTGCGCAACCGTGTAATAAATTGCGGGCGCTTTATTATTCGCATCGCGGCTAATAGCAGTCTTGCTAGACATAGTGTTGAATTTCAAATTCGTGCAAGTCTGTAAAGAAAATTCCAGGGGAGTGGAACGTGCATGCTACACTGATCTATTGTGGCTAGCACTCAGGTTTGCAGGTCATTTGGGGATTTGCAGGCGAATAAATAGAATTGCACTTACAATAGCAGCAGAATTTTAACAAATCTCTTTCTTTGTCGATTCCTTTGCAGGTTGAATGCGAATGCACCGGATCAATTTGGCGTTATTTATTTATGCAATTCCTGTTAAATTAATCATTGCAATATTTATTTACTTGTTAAAATAGAATTAATTCGTCTCGTTGCATAAATAATTTTATTGCAAATAAAGCGCGCACCACGTATTGGGTGAAGTGGTGAATAAAATTACTTGATTAAATTCCCAACTTATTCAATTCGTGTTATTCGTCGTTTTATTAAAAGCAAGAACTTTTTATTAATCTGAGTGATTATTGTGAGAATAATGAATGTCTTAAAATGGGAAATAATAAAAATCTAATTTAAACTCGAACAATAGTAAAGACCGACCCAACTACAAACTATTTCCATAGATTTATCTCTTCTATAATGTAAGAGATACCATTCTAAACTAACAATATTTCATTGAGAGGAAAACTTGTATAGAAGAATCGACCCTCACACGCCCACAATCTATTGTTTATTTCACTATTGTTCAAAAGAAAGGAGCAGCGATTAACATCCTGTGATATATTTCAACCCAGGAAAGCCCGAAAAAATTATCTCCCGACATATTTTTTAATTTAATTTTGAAAACATAATTTTTGAGAGAGTAAATACTAAAGCGCTTAATCTACCTTTGCAGCAAATTCTACGAGAACCACATGCGTTTGCGAAATTGTTGAAATGAAATATCGCTCACCGCCGCACAAAGTACGAATAAACCTTTCAACAAACACACGCATCACAAAACTGCTGGCTTCTAATCTCCGCTAAACGCCGCACAATTCTCACGCACAAAACAACGTTTAAAACGCGCTCCTCGCGGGTCACAACACAAGTCACAAACACGCCAAACATTTGCCGAATGATGATGGGGAAGAGAAATAACAAATAACAATTTCATCATCACGTAATCAGAAGCAGAAGAGGCCAAGCGGGCGACGAGTAACAAACAAACTCATCGTACACATCGTTTGGCGAATTGTGATAGAAACCTAGTGAAACCTGGCAACAGCAGAATTGAAGGAATATAATTATGTAACTTGAGAATTTTGCGTGCATTGAAATTGAATCAATAAGTTATGAAAATTTGCTGCTTCAACTGAATCGGAAATCTTAACTGTAAATAAAGTTATGATAATCAAATTGGAACGTGAATGGCATTTTCTTACAATTCGCCGACATTTCGAAAATCAAATGACATGAAAAGCGGGAAATAAGCGGGGTTTTAACTCGAAGCAAAGGATTACTATCATTTCATATCAAGTCGGTGTCGTCGGAATATCAATGCTGAATGTCAGTATTCCATGCGAATAATGAAGTCAGTGTTCAGTGTGATGAGAATCTTATAAGTAATTAATTCATTCATAACTGATACCCGAGACGTTTTGTGCACATGATGACTTGACGCGCATAACATAAACATGATATGATTAAATTAATATCATATTACTTTCTATAATAAGCTATTGTCAATATTGTTAAATAACAATAGTAGAGTAATATACATATTGTTAAGAAATTCAGGGAAAATCCCAGAAATTCCTGGCTAGAACCATTTGTTTAGTAAATGTTTCCAAGAAGACCTAGTACGCTCGCATCCATGCCAGCCACGATCAAACATTTTCCACAAAATGAGATAGCACACGGCAGGGTGCATTTCGTGATATATTATTCCTGGAAATCTGGTCGCTTTGTTGGCTTGCATTTAGTAAGATTTCGCCATCGGACAGAAGCTGTAGACGTTGGAGGATATAATATTTGGCGCGCACTACCAATAGTACAAAAGGTTTTTCCTATTTTTTTTCAAAGCAAAATATTACTGTTACATACTGAGTTAGAAAATCATAAAATGGAATATTTAATCAAGAGATCTAATAAAGGATTTCAATGCATTTGTATAAAATGGTTAATGATGTAATTAAACGTAGTAATTGTACATTTTATGGCTTATTGGTGCCAAGAGCACACAGGTCTATAGTGTCCTCATGGGACTAAATTAGTACAATTGAACCCGCCAAATGCAGTAAATATGAAAGTCTTCATTTGATAAAAAAGCGCGTATAATAAATCATAAACTACTTAAACAACAATTTTTGTTTACTTCCTTATAATCGATAGAATATACCCCAATGCGAAATAAACGATAAACAAAATGAAGCACGAAAACATTCAGCGTATGAATGAATGATTCAATTCCCGCTCTCCGCATCGTGCAAAAGGGAGGAAGCAAAAGATATGTCATTTTTCACATCGACATTTTTATGTACGACCACCGCGGCGCCGCGTTCACTCCACCGCATTTTTTCCATTGAACGGAATAGGAGATAGAAACGTATGATGGTGTCATATTTATCGCGCGCTTTTTCCATCGTCCCGGTGATTTATTTTCCAAAACACATCCAAACGTGCTAATGGATTTGTTCCGTGGATGACACCAAAATATATACGCGCAATATGCATAATATTTTGATTTTAATGTGATGATTTAATCATAATGTAATAGAATTGTCAGCGATATACAAGAAAAGAACCGCGAACGCATTTCGAAATCGAAATTTAGCCACTCACGAAATGGAATGCTGAAAAACATGGGAAATGCACGAGGGTTATTATTACTTGTTATGCCATGGAGGAACGCACCCGCCTAACCACCAACCACAATGGACGGTTATGATTATGCTTGCCCATAGAGTATGATACAAAAAAGTCATTTGTATATTCAATGTTCGTCTTTTGGAAAGCGTGCGCCCGTTCGCCATCCCGATCAACCAAAAACGAAAACGGAAAACCCGCGAAGCAAATCTATGTAATCCGTATTTACAACCGCCACCCGCATACACGGTCTACTCTCTACTCTGACCTCAGAGTAGAAAATTCGCATTTGCGGCACGTATAGGAAACAAACAAAAACAATTTAATCCATTGCCACTCTGGCTAATTAGATGAATTACAATCGGTTTTATTGGGAAAGTAATCGAAAGGGACGACTTATTTTTTCCAAGGTTATTTTTCGTATGTTGCGAAAGGATTCATTAAGTTCATTCGAGCATTAAATTTGTGGATGCTACGCATTGTGAATTGTCACATTCGATTGAACCATCCGGCGTCATTGAAGCCAGAAGCGGTACGGAGGCGTGCGCGAGCACATTCGGAGCAATTCATTCGATTATGCGGCGGAATATCTAATTCGGCATTCCGGGGTTGCAAACGTCGAGGACTGCGGTCAGCATATCGTTTCACGTCAACCCTCCACGAGAAAAAAGGATGCGCATCATGTGTCATCAAATAACCTTTTTGCCTCATTCTACATACAGAGTCCTAGAGACGAATCTAATTATGCAAAGTAAGCACGGGCAACTAACAATATTCGAGAGCACAAAACAAAGTTTTTTGAAAATTCAATTCCCAAATCATTGCTTGTTTGAATTATGATCTTCAATACTCTGCAGCTAATTTACACTTGCTTAACGATCTAATTTCTAATAATAAGTACAGCGCATGAATGATTAATCGTCGCGCAGACAGATTCGCACATTCGCAATTCATGCACACACCTTCAGGCGCGCAATCAACGCACCCGTCACGTGTCAGAAATCCATTAATATATCTGGCGTGCGTGCAAATGTCGTGTTTCCTTTCCCGCTGCCGGCAAATAAGGAGACATATTTCATGCACCACTATACTACATGAAATTACTATATTTAGACACATGTTTTGAAGAAATCAAAGAATTATTAAAGTAGTCCAACTCAATTGTTATTTTCTATGCATGCGTGTAACGTATAAATCTCTCAATCGATCATGTTGGATGCGGATGATAAACATGGGTAGAGTGCTCGAAGGAAATCTAATGCGTAAGCCCTTCTTTTTCCAACGCCAATATGAACGGAAATTAAGTGATCACCCCATCGCGTCGGTAGTGAATCGAGCGAATGGATGACGACGCATCAATTTCGCTTACCGAGTGTAATATAAAATTTCCTATTGACACGCGACATCGTTTTAATGAGCAAACTTGCACGAAGCAGAAAAGTCAACGCAGATTTAATGATTCAACCTTGAATGCATCAACAATAACAAGAAGCGAACTCAAACTGAAGAGTTAATAATAATAAGAAATGTCTCATCTCATCACTTATTCCTTCTCAAGAGTTTGCCTGCGTCTCTCGTAGAATATAATTCGATATTTAATCAATCAATCGTAATTTAAACTGTGACGTTAACCAATATACGTCAATTGAGCGTACACCGCAAACACGACCTCCAGTTTTCAATTAAACTATTCACTTACTTCGCCGCATTAATTGTTGCACAAACTATTCATTCACTTTCCCGATGCATTTTAAATGCTTATAGAAGTTGGATGCTGATGCAGTGTGGAAACTTTTCGCACACCGGAACTTGATCGACAGCAAGTAATTCGGCAGCCGAAATTGTTTCGCTCTTACAATAAGTTAATCGCGTTCGTTAATCAGATCGGCGAAAATAATCGGCCGATATAATTTACATTGTTTACGCCACCTAGCAAAAGATGCCCTTTCTTTAATATGTGCTAAAATATACCAATACGTATAAAAATTTTGAGTTCGTGCAATCAAGGACCGCACAACTTAACCCAAGTAGTTGTTGCCAAAGTGGATAAGTTGTAAACAACTCCCAGCAGGAGATTATAGATTTTCCTCAAGTTAAGTACTTTGTACGTAAGCGCAGCGCAGTAATTGATGCATGGCGCATTTTCATCAATTAGTTCGAAGCAATGAAGGATTAGAGTATAAAATGCACTTACCGTGCCTGATGAATGACTCTCATCACTTCAAGGATGAAATCAGGACCCTTTGACTAGAAATAATACAAAAATTTATTAAAATATAATATTTATCGTATTTAACATTAAAATAATTATTTTCCTATCCATTAAACAAAGAATTTCGTAATACTTTTTAATTAATTTCGTATCTCAGTTTGGCTGACTGGAGAAAGCTGTTAGCAACAATTACTTCATCCGTGTCACCGTTACTCACGATACGCCGCACTCCCGCACTCCTCCAGGTTGTGTGTCGCCCATTTCTTCGTCTCACCCTCTTTCCTCCGCAACCGTCATTCACCGAACAAATCGAATCGCTCTGTTTCCGTCAACGATTCCACCCTCCGTTGCCTCTTTCGGAAAAAAAATCCAGCCGAAACCCTTGCGAGATTTGCACGAAAAATTTTATGCGGCCTTTGCATGTCGAACCACAATAAACCCGCGCGGCAAGAATAACTTTTATTGAATGTTGATTGAGGGGCGCAATACATACGAAGCACATTTCGACACTGAACAAATATTTCATAAATATCCCTGCTGTCGCGCAGAAAAAAGTTATTTAATCAAATATTTTGAATTGTTTCCCTTTCCGTACGCACCCTTTCCGTCAAGGATCATTTCAGGAATAGTGGTTTTCCATTTTCAGAAATAGATTTGCCACAACATCTGATAGAAACATTTATCAATTATAATAAATTAACCGATCGCCACCGTTCGTTAATGGCGGATTAATCATACGATATTGTATTAATTCCAACCCAATGAACGATGAGCGGGAATCGATAGATGTGATTATGTATCGCGTTCGTAAATGGCAAAATTATCGTTTAGCCCCGAAATGGAAGATTAATCGCGTCTCGTAATTGTGTGAAATCGACCACAAAGATAACCGCAACGGCAACTATTCACCGAAGGAATGTACATATTTCGATGTATAAGAAACATTTGATAAAGGTTTATTTTATAAATTCGTTAGTATCCATTGCATTACTTTGGGGGTAAACCATCAGATCAATAAATGTAAAAATTGTCAATAGACCAATCGCAAAATGGCACTCTCGCAGTCAAAGAACAAGTAAATGAACCACATTATACATGGCAACCTTAATTAGGACATCCTTCAGATATGAAAATTATAAGAAATCCAATAGCACGCCCGCAAATTAATTAATTAATAAATTAATTATGTTTTCTTAGAAAGAGTGGTGCATTCGTGGGCGTGCGAGGAAAGGCACTCGATGGCACATAATTACAAAAACCCTCTCACGCGCGCTCATAGCTCCTGCCGGTTACCCAGTTGGTCGTCACCCGCGGCATCATTGGTCGTCGCATTGGCGCGAATCACTTTCGAATCCTCCGTATCGCTGACGTAGCCCGTCTCGCCGGTGTAGTGCGTGGGATAGAGGAGCAGCGGCGACGCCGACAGCGCGACGAGATCGCGGCGAGGATAATGAATTTTCCACGCCGCCTGCGGATGCTTGTCAAACAATATCGGCAGGTATTCGTCGACGGGCAGCAGCGCACCGAGCGGCTCGGCGGCGAGCAGTTTGCGGGCGCCGCGCGCGGACAACGCGTAGCCGAGCGTCCAGTAGGAATACGACGCCTCGACCAGATAGCGGGCACCCGCCACCCACGGCTCGTCGCTCTCCTGCAGTCGCTTGCGCCCAAAATACCTATACAATCCTCCCCTCAGTAGAATTCAAACATAGCTCCACGAAAGCAAAAAGAAAATGAAGCAGGAAGAAGCAATGGAAAGCACTAGGCGAAAAAGAGGATGCAATAAAATGCGCCATAAAATCGATTTGACGACATATCGGATGCAATAATTTTGATTTACGGAAGTGGAAGCGCTTAGGAATCTAATGCATGCAGCGTACTCACACCAGATCCCAGTCAGGAATTAGCCGCAGCTCGTCGAGCAGATTGTGTACCTTGACGCGAAAAAACGGCTCAAAGCGCACGTCGTCCTCGAGCACCAGACTTATCTGATGGCCTTCGGCGATAATCTGATCATAAAAGAGCGAACGATATTGTTCCGGGCGAAACAGACAACAAAACACAACGGTGGGCGGGAGGACCCCACCGATAAGAAGACGGCGTGCCAAGAAATCGGGGACCGCGCGGGCGGACTTGAATTTATTACGAATGGTTAATGAAACCCCAACTGTGTGTTGCCAGTGGTAATTTCTGCAACGCGCATCCGAACCGCACACAACTGCACACAATGTGCTTCGGGGGTGAAGGGCGGTGTCCATAAATTAAGATCGTCTCCACGTGCCACGAGGTATAGGGAGAGAACGGGGTATAATGTATTATGTAAACTGTGAGGTGGTAAAGACCACGTCGACGATATATTCGCCCACGCATGAACTTTAGACCTTTCTACGGCGCGAAAAGAAGATTCCAATACATACGTACATCCGTGTGGGCGATAGTTAAACGCGGCTAGTGCAACTTTTAAAATTGCTGCTTTCAATTAATTTGCAAGCGAACATTGTTCAAAATCAAAGTGTTGCTTTGCGCGACAGCGACAAGAAAAGTTGCTTTAATTTAATTAAGTGTATTTTTAAATAAACGTAATTGAATTAGGATTATTTCCTAAATGAATTGTAGGCACGTGCCACATTTTTGCGCTATGGATTAAAGTTCTATTCCAATTTTAGCTATGAGATGATAACATCTTGCCGACGGTATTTCGCCTCTTATAGGTTTTGTGTACACATATTTATGATGTGGGGAAAACGTGCTTCCCGAACTTTGGGCGCGACACGTAATAAAAGCACATCGGTGCGGATTGACAGGTTCGCACGGTAACAGCAATACCCACCCGGCATCGTAATTAAAAATAAATAGAAATTTATCTGCAAACTTTCCCTTCAATCCATTATCCAACATATAATATCGCTTCAATTCACTCAAGCACATCGCCAACGACGCAAATTTATCACCGGAATAATTTATAAGAAGCAGTCACTTAGCGAAAAAATAAACATTTAAATCCACGTACCTTTTGCCAGATGATGTAATGGCTCATGAAGCATCCGATTTCGCCGTGCGTCATCGGCCTGCAAGCAAGCGGAGAGACAAACTTTTAGAATAAATTACGCACACATTTCAACGTCATAATGTTACCTCTTGTGATACGGATCCGCGTACTCGGGCAAAAACGTTATGGATTTCAGCAGGGTCTCGCTAAGATTCCTGCAACAACAAAAAAACCAATATTAATTCGCTTTTTCTTGAATGAAAACTTGAATTATTTTTGTTATAGTTAACATCCGACAAAAATGAACGATTGGGGCAACATTTCTTTCGTTTTCTACACAACCGACAACCGTACCCTGGACCGACCCCCAAATTTCAACGACTCCGAAAGCAACGAAACTACTTCCTTCGATGCCGACCAGAACAACTTCAGCATTCTCTTCACATGCGCCGTTATAGTCCTCCTGATCCTCTGCCTCCTCTCAATCATGATTAACGTGCGCGTGCTAATCGCAGTACGGTGGATCCGCCGCCCACTCTCGCCCACACTTCACATCAGCCTCAGTCTCGCCGCAGCGGACGCGTGCACATCCACCCTCATCGGCGTCGGGCTCGTCATCAACTCCTGTCTGCCATTCTTCTACGAGATCGAACTCTGCCGCGTGCAAGTATGGCTGGAGATGTATCGCCTCAGCGGCATCATTATCACCGTCCTCCACCTGCTCGCGCTCAGCATCAACCACTGGCTGGGCATCGTCAAACCACTGCACTACACGACCATCGTCACGTCGAAGAAGATCACCATCGTGACGGTGGCGCTATGGGCGGCACCAATCGCCGCCTTCATGACGTACTTCCTCAGCGAGGCAAACTTTTGGCTCACGTGCCCCATCCGCGACAACAGCTTCGAGAAGGTGGGCTTCCGCATCGTCTTCGTGTCGTTCTTCCTCGTGCCGCTCGTCCTCATGATCTACTTCTACTCGCACATCTTGTACATCGTGCGCAAGCAGCAACGCGTCTGGTCGCAGTTATCGCGTTCGGGAAGCCAGCGCAGCCGGGGGATGACGCGCGTGAGCACACAGCAGCGTCGCACGATGGAGGGCAACGTGAAAGCCGTCTACACCACGCTGCTCATTCTCGGTTCCTACCTCGTCGGCTGGCTGCCCGCCATTACCATCTTCGTGCTGATCTGCAGCGACGGCTGCGTAATTCCCACCGATAAGTTCTCCGAGGACGTCAGCCAGTTGATGCGCTTGATCATCGGCTGGCTGTCCAATATGCTGATCATTCTGAAGACGCTCGCCAACCCGATCATTTATTCCGCGCGGATGATTGAAATTAAGGTGAGTATGCCGCCGTTTTACGATGGTAATGAAATAATTTTCGGCAGAGAGTATGATAATTTCCCCTCACCAAAACCCTACGCTTTTATTAATTAAGTTCCCGGGCGTTATAATGATGCAATCAAATTTGCATACCTGCGTATAACATAAAACGTTGATTTTACACGCCTTTCTAATTTTACATAAAATTATATCTAAGTAATAATAATATCGCGTGAAGGAAACGCATCATTATGCTTCCAATAATAAACCATTTTTAAACTTGCCATGAAGGGTAATTAACATTTCGTGCAAATATAAGTATGCTACCTGCCATCCGCAAGCGATAATTAGCTGCAGGACAGATCGGTGGCTGTTTACAGTTTAAATCACTTACTGGGAAGACGTTTCAAACTTTTAATTAGAAACGTCGCTGGAGGTAAACTCGAAGAGTACCTCCGCGACTATCCTCCTTCATTATGCGTTCATAATTAACCGTGGGAATAAATGTATACTATACATCGCACCGCGAGCAATATTTCTTTCGGCTGGCATGGGTAAAAATCGTCAAACTGTTACAGGAAGGAATGCGTCGCATGAAGTTGGCGCGAGCGCGCCTATTTTGCAATTCGAACCGCTCCGGCAGCGTTGGCGGGGGTGGCGGCGGCGTTGGCGGCGAACGCTATACGACGAATCTGCATCAGCCGCTGAACTTTGGCTACAGCAACGCGAATACAACGGCGCTGTGTCGGCTGAACGGCAGTATCACCACCCAACAGCAACGCCGCTCCAACGCGCGAAACAACTACCCCAACACGTTGGTGTAATTCGCACCGGTGCAATCATTAGCTCTCGATTAATTACAATTATGTATGTGTGCGCCTATGAAAGGCACGAGACATTAAACAGGTGAAATAATGACTCTCATAGTGATAACGATCAAACGACAATGAAGCTCTTCTCTATCAAATGTTGCAATGTATTCGATATATTTTATATTGTCAAAGATGTGAAACCCTCCTCTCTGACTATTCCCAAATAAATTTATATACCAAAAAACCAGCCGCGAAAATTTACGCGCAAAGATAATACGATTCGAGTGGGTGGCCATCCGAAAGAACCATAAATTCCACGCGAAACTTCCACGAAGTAGTACACTTTAGTGTCCCATATATTTTCTTGCCTCCCGCCCACGCCAGCAATGGAATAATGTCGCCGGCTTACCTTCCGTCGACGGCATCGATGACTTCCACGTCCATGGCCAGCTCGTCGAAGCAATGCATCATCCGGCGGCGGCGATCCGGACGTCGCAACAAGTTGATCATGAAGATCTTGTCGAAACCGTATAATGTTTTCCTGGTTTTCGGCACGAATTCACCAAACACGTCCATGTTCAACGCGAGCGGTTCGTTTTCCACGAGTATTTCAAGCTTCAGATTGGTCAGCTGCATGAGATCGTGTTGCAGTGTGTCGTCCGACTCCAATGGCACCATGATAAAACCGTAAATCACGTCGTTGCACACGTGCATCGCGAAATTGGCGTCGCGCGCCGATATGGCAAACGTGATGATATCGTCGCGCGGACCGGTGTAATTGCGCACCATTGCCAGCTCGTACGTTAATTGATCGGATGTCGCCGCATTTAAATTGATTAAAACCGCCGAGTGGATCATCGGTACGGCAAAGCAGCCCTTTCGTTCGCGATTTAAAACCGGCTTGTAATCTTCGGTGCGCTCGTAATAGAATTCGTCCGTCATACCGTACCAAAAGTTCGAATATAAACCGTCCGATTTTAACATAGGCGCGACTAGCGGTAAATTTTTGGAAATTAACGATTTTAATGTGTTTGGATTGGTTAGAAACGCGTCTGCATCCAACATCTGTAAACAAATTACAACTTTGACCGTTGTGTTTCACAGAATCCTTGATACAAATATAGGCAACCCCAAGCATTTTTACGTGACTTCCAACTTGTTTCAGGCTTGTTTCAGGCAGCAATCTTATTGTTAGCATTTAGAAAATGAAATGTTGGCAAAGTGGGAGTATGATAAAAAATTATCAGTTACCAATAAATAATCAGCCCAAATATGTCTTGCATGCTCCAAAATCTCCTCTCTGAGTTGGATGATATGATTGAATCTCTCATCAGTCCAATGACCAATGCCCTTCTCATGTGTATAATTCAGATTCATTCTTTTATGGCTATGATCAAAATCGGTTTTGATATTGTGGTACTTATCATGCACCAATTCAAGCCATTTTTGAAGGATTTCTATTGAGTTATCAATGTTGTGATCACTCTTGATCCTGTAACATCCCAACAATGACCAATTTCCTCTTCAGTTAAACATGATCTTTATAAATATAAAGATTTGGGCATTACCACAATGAGATTCGGTCTTTAGGGTAATCCAGATGGTCCAAAAGTGTTAAAAAGTATGGCAGCGTGTGAGCTTTGTTCCGCACTAAAATACCGATAAGCACTGTGGGTTCTTTCTTCGCAT
>JARJDR010004349.1:0-10279 GCA_030264135.1 Myllaena sp. GC000078 | reverse complement strand
GTCGCCCGCGTATGAAATGATGGTCGATCTCGGCATTTTCGGACGCAAAATCGACTTTTCTGAAGCCATTATCTACGCAAATGAATTCATTGCGCGGCAATATCACAAACAGAACAATGTCGCCGACGGGGCCTTTTGTGTAGTGTGTGGATCGAATAATATAATTGCGGAATTGATGAATAGATGCCAGAGAAAAAAGGGGTGCCATATTATACAATTATTAATTCAGTTACATTATGTATGAGTTTGAGTTTGAGTGGTTGTGTCACAAATGGCAAATCGCGTTTGCCCACTTGTCGGCACTCTCCTCAATCTTGAGGGTACTCCGAATTCAAATTCACGAAGCTGCATGCTATATGTCGGGCGCAAATTTGAGTTTGCAGCAAATTAGTTTATGGAAGGGTCGCATCTGGTGCATCAGGTGCGTCGTCCAATCGAATGATAAAGCATAATGAAAAAAGGAACGTCCGCAGGTCTTTTCCCAGGCATTGCGCGTAACCTATTTGCGCTGAAAATTGTAAAATAATGTTTGTCGATTGTAATCGGGAGAAGGCGTTGCGACGGGGCGAGTGTGTTGATCGAACGGATTAAACGCTGCGATTACAAAGTGCGCCACGTGGCGGCGGTCGCACGACAAGCGCTGATGACATCCTGATGAGATGTCCCCAATGGGGATTCGCGCCGCGTATGCGAAAAAAGCACAGCCCTCCTCCGCCACTGCCCGCGGGTATAATATCAAATCCGATGAGGTCGACGTCGACGGCAAACAGAAGAGACTGAGATTCACATCGCAGTCGTCAGCGGTGCGCATCGCTAAAGGCGTTAGAGCAATTGCTGTTCATCCTTTGTGTAAACAAACGGAATGTAAATAATCCCTAGGTAATGTCCCTTATATGTGTGTGGGGGTTTGCAACTCTTTTTCGGTTTCTTGCAAATAATATAAGATTTGAATGTGCCCCATGTGTGGAAGATGATGAAAATGATGAAGTCGTTAGTGGCGCATAAATATTTAATTTGTATTCAATTTCGCGACACCGGAGGATCCGTTCGTTCGTGCGCAATAAAAGTGATTAGAATCTTGAGGGCTGACGCACCAGGAATTCGTTAAAGTGTTGTAAAGCGAGAGCAGCGGGCGCTCGTAATCGAGAGGGTGTCGTCGTCGTCACGCCGCCGCTTATCATCGCGAGGGGTTGGCCTCCCCCTTCCTGTCGTCGTCAGCTGAATTACACACCCGTTTTATTAGATTGTTATTATCAACTCTGTCGTTAACTATTCATCGAATGAGTTATACGCATCTCGACGTGATGAGTGTACGCGTCTTATTGCGCTGTCTTATTGCGAGACTTTATACTCGCCTATTATTCGTATGAAGTTTAATTTGTTTGTTAAAATGTATTAATAAGTAGGTGCTATATGAACTAGATTTGAAGATCGGGATATAAAAATGATTAAAATATGATAGCAACAAGATGAAAGGCATTCTTGTTGAGCGATTGCACGTGCAACGTTGTTATTTGAATTCGTCTGCTTGTCGCATCATGTCCAATAGAGGTGCAAGTCAAGCACCCTTCGCAGATAATAAAACTGGCGCACGCGGCGTGAACTCATCGCGGTATCATCACACCATCGATGAGAATTCGGATTGGGAGGGTGGCCGATGGCAGCGCAACCAAGTGTTAGATTTAGCACTTAATCAAAACGTGCGTCCTCCTTCAAAACGCAATATGTCTATCAACATCAATTGCATCCGAGTTTTAATGTCGCAATTATATCATGAAATAACACCTGATAACTGTTGCAATTCTACTTGGAAATAGTTAATCATCGAAGTCTAATCACTCGGATGCACTCAATAACCCACTTGAAATACAATAATAATTGTATTAAGGATAACCATCCATACTGCAACATTGTATTACTTACTTACAATGTTTATATAAAAGATATTCATCCATTCCACAAAATGTATGCCGATCTAATCACATCTTACTTATGTACTTGTTAGTAACAAAATTACCGTAGATAATAATTTAATAGTGCTCGCAAAATGCAAATGCGCTCAATTGATAAATATATAGTTGGTTGACGAACGGATAAGAGTGCGGAGCGAAGTAGGAAATGAATAATGTATAAAGTGGCCGTGACAAACAAGAGGATGCGATCAATCCCGCCGCCCGCTCCGAAATCTCAATACGACACTAGAATCCACTATGTCGGACACGAAACGGACAGAAAACGCCAACCCAGGAAGGACTAGCCCCTGGAATAGTGGTGAGTACACTCATCTACCTGACACGTGCAGAGTTATGCGCCCGTGTGTGTGTGGAGTAAATAGATGAGAATCCCCTCTCTCTACCGGTGCGCATCCTGACAACGCGAAGGACATTTGGCCGCCGCGCCGCCGTTTCGGCCAGCGGACAACCCATATATAGCCTATGACACACACGGAAGATTGGAAACGATTTGATGTATTAAAGTGCGGATTGCTTTTCGGACGACCATTCGGACAATTGTCCACTCAGCACTGCAGAATGTGGATGCGCGGCGCTACGCGGACTATCGCAAATTGAATTCATTCATTACCTGTTACGATTCGGATTCGAATTCGGATATGCCCGACTTCGATGTCTTGCAGGCGCGCGCCAAGAATATATTGTTTGTTACATCGTTACCCGTGAACGTTTTGCCAGTTCCATTTCTTTTTCCCTCCCCCAATCGATTGATACATGCGCGAACAAAGAAACAGTAGCCATTTCTACTCGTTCCTCGCTCCTTTCTAATACGTAGAAGGCGGCTGACGAAAATATTTATTTGTTGTGCTCGGAAGGCTTTTCACAAGCGAGTGCGTAACATGTATTGAAACGGTCGCCTTATCCTTAAATTACGCACTTTTACGCTCGATATAATTTGAAGTTGTTTGTGGTTAGTATTTACTTGATTTAGTATAATATGCGCATCGAATGGACTTAAAAATCCAACCTATTGAGATGGCATATATGTAACGGTTTCGTCGGCCACAATTTAAATGATTGTAGACACCTTAATGCCACTCGTTTCATCCCGCTTGAAGAACTCGAATACGAATGACATGCCATTTTGACTCTATTCAAACTGAACAGCCCCGACTTTGATCAATATGGGCAGTTTTTTTCCCTAGGTGTGCGTTTGATGGCCAGAGAGAGGTGAGAGTGTTTTTATGCTGGTGTTCTTCCACGCGATTTCGTGCACCTTTGTGGAAATGTATACCCACATTGATGTCGCGCCACAGGAGCGACGTTGATGATGATAATGACGGCTTAAAGCTACCGTGTAAAAGCTGCAAACGCTTCATGGAGCAAGTACATCGTGTGTAAAATCACCGAAAACCCCATGCTCACCACCGTATGTATCTTTTTTCATGTTCAGGATTATGAACCTATCATATCATTTATCTTCATGTGAAAATGAAATTGAAAATCACAAATTTCTTTCTCCGAAAATAAAAGCAAAATATTTCTTTTGGTAGATTTAATTTTATCGCAGAATGTCGACGATCCTGCGGCATGCACACATATTCCTATATTCCATTCATTCGTCGTCGTCGTCGTCGTCGACTCGGATACGAATGGTGCAAACACGCAAAGAAAAAAAGCAAAAATCGCCATAATACGCTCCCCGCCGACAATGTGCGCACAGCATGTAGAGAGATGGGATAGAAACGGGGATTTCTGCGACGACCCGGATTCCTCGTATTGAACGCGAATAAATCTTATTATTATCGAGAATGAGACGGAGTCAACATCGGTTTGACTGATGGTTTGCAGGCGGCGGTGGCGGCGGCGGCGGCGATGGAGATGATGGTAGAGGTGGTAGTGGCGGATGGAGGCGGAGGCTGCGCGCCGCAAGGACGACGAGGATGCGCGCGGCCATGCTTAAATTAAATATTGCGGCAACGCCATAGCCACCGCCGCCGCTATAGATTTTCTCACTCGCGCAATGTACATATACATCCGCTTTTCGAACTTCATCTAAATTAATTTCCACCCCTCCTCCTCCTCCTCCTCCCGCAACACGGCCGACAGCACGTGCAATCGAATGGCGAGTCACTCGAGAGAACAAAGAAAAGTTAAGCACAGAATAGGGAAGGAATATAACTAACTTCGATAACTACACCGATTACGATCCAATCGCATTACGCATTCAAGTGCATCGGAAATTGGAAAACGCCGTGCACCGCATCGATGCCATTCACCAGAATCATAGCCATTTGCGAGATGCCATCTCTGAGTTGTGGTTAATGTTAAAATCCTAGCCACGCCAAGCGAATAATAAAACCGTTGCGTGCATTCATGCGCATTGTGTTATTACGTGCGAAAAGCTGCGCGTGTTTTCTTCGTCCACCTCACACAGAAGGCAGCGGCTCGCGGCCGGCGGCGGCGGACTGCAGTGAATACCACCAGGATGGTGGTGGCAGCAGGCAGGCAAGCAGGTTTCCCGACGAAAGGAGACGCGAGCGCGAAAAGCAAAGAGGATGAGACTCCGCCTAGCGCGCGCCATTCGATCGCGCTCGTCCGCCAAACGTGTGTGCGTAAATCACCCCTAGCAACGATCACCCCTCGGTGGGCGCGGCGCGCCGCCACCGGAAAAGTCTTCTTCGCATACCCGCTCACACAGAGGAGGCTGTTGACGAGATTCCTAGCAGAGCGGTCGAAAATGAAGAGAGACGATTTCAGGTTTCAATGTTGATCGTGTCTAAGGCCGGTTTTTGTTGTTTTGGCCGCGATAACACACCCACTCTTCGCGATTATTGACAATATTGCACACCAGTGCAAAAGTGCGCATAGAAACAAAAGATGCAAAAGATCAAAGAATACATGCTAGAACATCATCTACATATTTGCGTCGGATATGTTTATCTCCCAAACACATGATACGTTAATGGCGCTCGCAGAATGCATCTATCTAGCTGAAGAATTCAGTTAACATGATGATGATGCTGTGCAGGTTGGAGAAGGGATGCGGCCGCATAGCGATAAATACCCCGGGTCTGGCATCGCGATGATGGCGGCGGAATGTCGGCGGTGGCGCAACCGCACGCTCGTTACGCATGCATAAATGTTATTATGTAAGTACGTTACGCGTAGGTACTACCTCCTCACGCACACATCGACACCCATAAAGGTGTATACATTGTGCAAAATATTATTTGCGTAGCGACACAAAAGCATGCTCGCTCCGCCCAGCGCAAAACGCAAAAGCCAAAACCGAAATCCGATGAACCAACCCCTTGCGCGCGCGCCCCCGGATGTGTGCCGCTGGTGGTGGGGACCGTCAGGATTCCCATACTTTATGGATCGACAAGGAAAGTGCACATATACACAAATAGCATGCATCAAATATCCTACCTACGCGCGTTTATTAACGTCTAAGAAGAAAATATCTCAACAACAAAAGTATGTATTCATGGGATTAAATGTCACTTAATATTTGTTATTTCGCATGAACAATGAATAATTTGTAGTGTCGTTGCTGGGCGTTTTGCCCGGCTGCCAACAGTGTTTTATGTATGTACATAATTTTGAAACTTTTGCGTTTATTCTCACGAAGGCGGCCATCTGCGATACGAAAGTTTTTTCGTCCTCCGTCTTACTTTCCACCCTATGTTTGATAAACTTATTTTCTTTCTCAGAAAATGTTAAATAATGATTCAAATTTTCTATAAACAGTAAAGACTACTAATAGACGAATAATTCAGAGGATAAAATTATTATTACTTAAATCATTCAAACATATTCCACGTCGGTCTCACGCTCGGATGGTTAAAGCTTCAATTTCGTGCGCAAAGCAAAGACAATTTCATTTCGCGACGCGGCGCGCGTATATAAGCACCTTTCGCAAATATTTCACAACAATTGCGTGTTTGCAAATCAAAATTTATTGCGAAATATTTGGGCACATGAACACTTGATGAAAGGCACGCTTTTACTCTCTCTCTCGCCGTCGACGACGATATATTTCATGCCATAAAGGAATTTGTTTACTTCGCGCTTTTGTTTGCTTATTTCGGCGCGCAACATACATTTCGCTGTTTGTCGGAGGTTTTGGTGAACTGATATATTAGTTCGCTAGCGGAAAGATCCCACAAAGCGGCGCAGAACACGCCGCCGCTTTTCCTATTCCTTTTGTTTCTCCAATCCAGGACGATCGTGTACACACAGGGCCACAAACGCATATACGCTGGCGAAGATGATAAGTGCGCCCTGTGTGAATATGGATGAGTGTGTGTGACGACATGAGTCGTAAAGGAATCGCATATACACCCACCACGGATTGTGCGCGCGCAATAAGCAGCGGCGGCGGCGTTGAGAGCGCGACGAGTTGAACAAAGGATTACAACAGGAACGAAATGTAATATATATCCTGGCTGCGGCCCGCGGCACTAATATCATCCCCCTTTGTGTAACCGACGATTGTCTGTGCGCTCCCCGCCCGCCTATCATCTCTATACACATGCAGAGCGCGCGCACGCGTGCACGTGGCACACTGTGGCGGAGGCGCCGGTCTGTCTGCGTGAAGGTGAAGCGTACATATTCATTCCCGCGTGCGTGTGCGGTATGCTTGCTGTGGTGGCGCGGATGGCATCGTCCTCGCGTTCGCATCCGCGCGCGCTATTTACATTGCCAGTGTCAATTCCGGTGGCACGTGTCAGTGCCCACACAACACCGACGTTTCCATTTTACGCTCGATGCGCGCCGCCTTCAAGCGCCGCCGCGCCGCGCCGCGCCGCCGCGTTGTCGCTATGCAAATGCCGGTGCGCCCTCCCTACCACCCCCGAAAGTATTCGTATCGCATGCTTTCACACTTTCCTCTCATCGCTCTTCAAATTAAATATATTCATTCAATGCGTGATTTTCATATTTGATTTTCAATTTACTTCAATGTAATTTGCAAAAGGGAGAAGAGGGGGAGAGGTGTTTTCAATTTGACTTACATTGTCTAAATTCTCAATTCAATTCCTGTTTTCTTCAAAACAACCATAATTATTAATTAAGTATTACGAAAACAACTCAACTCAACTCAAAATTTTAATCACAGGTATTACTTAGATAACATCGAATAACATTTTCTTGTTGCTATATTCTTACGAATAATCCCTACATCCACGAATTGTTTTTACTCAGCACATACCGCTATATATTTATAATGAAGTATAAAATTATGAATGCTATTGCGTATCACATTCATTCAACAATCTCAAGGATAAATTCTACGCAATTTGCCGCGCGAAATCATTCATATCCCTTCATTTTTTTTCGGTGGTCTTGTGTGACGAGCGCGAGACGCGCCGGGAGCTTAGGCGCGAAGCTGTGAGCAAATAGCGCGAATAATAGCGCGCCACCGACGCCGATGAAGATTAAAAACTGTTGAATGATGCACAGCAGGGGCACTTCAGTGGCCACGTATGCAGAAATGTGCTGCGCATCATATACGCCGAGAGAGTTCTGTTTGCCGCACACTTGATTAGATCCGCATTCGGAATTCTTGCGCTCAGCGTGTTGCCGCCGCTTATTGCTCAACAGTCTTTCTAGATTACGGAGCGGTACCCCACAATGCGTTTGCATATGTCAGATATACAATGCATTAAATCGACATGTCCTACCCATTGCATCCATCCATGGATGGGGTCGAGCGAATAAATAATCCTCTCTCTGGCGCAGCGTGAACGAGCCCGAATGTCAATTTGTCAGATGGCCGAATCGCGAGATTTGATGCGCACGCAGGACAGGAGGAGAAATATTTGGGATGCGCTTTTAATCCGATTAGGCACGAACCTTTCCCCCCATTTGATTTGGGGGATTTTTTTTTGCTAAATTATTATTAATTTTTAATAATAAATATATGTACTAGTTATTTATTTATTTTAGATTAAATCATTCATTTAAATTTAAAAATGATTGATTTTCTAATTGTATTAATAATGCACTGATAAATAAATTATTTTGGATCTATATTGATAGTTGAAAGGTAGCAATATCGCGCTTGAGTTAACTCACAATCAGCATCTCAATTTCGTAAGTCACGAGCCGCGAGCGGCGAATGGAATACAGCGCAAAAATATTCGCGAAACTGAATCGCTGCGCCATCTCTACGGGAACCACCAATTCAAAAACAGAAGTTTGGAAATTGAATGAAAATTACAATTATGAGTTTACTGCAATAATTTTCTAATTATCACCTACTACTTCACGCGATAGGGACCAGCACATGCCGGTTTAAATAATTTTCGGAGTCATGACAAGCTTCCACCAACTTTACACTTGAAAACTAAATAAATATGCTCTGTATTTATGCACTAAAATCATCATTTCATCACTTGAGATGTGTTTTGACGCGATTGGAAAATTTATAAGTGCCGCTTAAGTAATATAGAAATTGTTTAGAGCAATTATAAAGCCAATAAATGAAAAAAGATATGCATCACGCCCAGTTCACGTCAGACATGTTAAACTCATAAAATTGATAATTAAATGTGAAACGAAAACCACCCTGAAACCGGATGAACGTTAAAAGTAATTAACGAAATATACACACGAATAAAAAACGGTGGGTGTTGTTTCACATGTGTGTTTCATTCGTTTTATGGCCAATATAATTAAAATCGTATAATATTTTGGATTGAATATCCTGTTTGGAAATCTCAGGGGACATTTCAGTGGGAATGTGGAAATATGAAACGGTTTAAAATTACATTCAATTGAAATAACCTTTGGAAAATTGAATGTAAAAATGTTGGGGCAAGAAGTGATTTCACTGGAAAGTAAATTAGTCATACGCATGACATTTTTCATTGGCGTGGGTGGGATATGCGAATCAGTGTGTGTTTATAGACCCCCCGCTTGAAAAACGATCGGTATTAGGGTGTCGTGCGTTGGCGTGCCGCCCCCGCAACGCGTTTCCACGGCGCTCAATAATTTCGGCAAACAAAGGACTCGATAGAACACGGCTTGAATTTAATTCAGTTTTATCATGAAATTTATTTAGTAATTTGAAAACTTTTCTTCTTTCTGACATCGTTATAAGAACAATGAATGAATTTTGGGTAATTTAAAATTTGAAGGTAACCAAGTTGCAAACAATGCGTAAACATTGAAAACAATTTCATCCAACGATGTTTACCTCATCAGATTTCGTCACATTTATATTCACAGACACGCTTCGCTTAAGTATGCAGTTTACAGACCAATTTCATTATATATTAATTTAAAATTCACTCACCCAATAGGAAGAGAAGGATAGTTGCAGTTTGCCGCTAGCCTCCAATCCCTGTAACAAGAAAAATATGTTAATAATTTATATATAAACAATATGAAAATTATTTATTAACATGCAGGTATATAAAAATCGATGATAAATAACATCTAGCCGTAAATAACCTTAGTGTAGTCATTCAAAAATGACTCATCGTCAACAACAACAATTCGCTTCATTCTAAGTTAGAAACAATTCCATCTAACATCTCCAAATGTTAATAAATTATAAAATATCATTTTTAACTTTATTCTATTGTACTTTTTTCATATGGCGAATTTTTATCTCCACTCTTATAAGCACAGAAAGGCCTTTCATTCATAAAAGTTACACATGTAGACGTGTAACACCTGAGATACGTAATCATTTGCTACTGATGTGAGAGCACCGCTTATATTCGTACAGCGACCTCTCCTACTCGTACTCATTGCCACGAGAGTGAAACTCGCGGCACCGCTCAGCTCGCAAGTAGCTTGCGTTGCCCCGACAAACAGTTTGAAACGGTCGTCCTTCGTGTGCGTCACGGTGTCGTCCGTGCGTCGTCGGCGTCGTCCTATAATAAAGCGCTCGCAATCGCGCGCGCGCACATCGGCAATCAGCTGGTCTGCTCTCTAGTATCTCGCTCGCGAAAACAAACGCGCGATGTCGGCTCGTGCACTCCTCACATCGATTCGCATGCATACGCGGCCTACACATCGCAGCGCATAAATTACACCGGCATCGACCTTAGAATCGCTTAGATCACCGCGGGAGGTAGGGGCAGAGAGTGTGTGGTAATTTCGCGTGCGATACCTGTGCGCCCCTGACTCGAACTCGCAACCTGCCAATCAGCCAATGCATTGCAAGCGACAATGGCAGAGGATTCCAAGTCGCATTCGGCCCATGTGCTCGGGCTAATTGTGGAATTTGTCATTGTAGTCGCAGGTAAAGTCCCAAAAAATGATCTTTTCCGCCTGCCACGCACGCGGGGTGGTGGTGATGTTGGGTGCAT
>JARJDR010004338.1:0-13668 GCA_030264135.1 Myllaena sp. GC000078 | reverse complement strand
TATGACTACTTCGACACGATAAAGATGGGCGATGAGGCGGAAACGAGTTGATCAGCGGAGCGCACCGCGCGTGAAGCGATACTAATTTCTCATCCACTTCGTTTTCTCAACGCGCTGAGGAATGATGATTTGCATTTAAATTCTTTCCGATTGGATTTGCAAAAGAAGGGAGAATTTCGTGTCCTTTGTATTCCCAAGGATCTCGAAAATCTATTTCATTTAAATTCATATTGAGAAACTATTAAATGCAATGAAAAGATTTTCTAAAAAATGTTGCTAAATACAAAAGTATAGAAGCAAATTGAGTGGGCGGCTTGCTTGTTGCTTCACAGCCCGTGAGCGGAACGCAATCGGCGAAAGCACAGGGAGGATGATTACCATACACCCAGCTGCCCGCTTTTGTTTCACATCCTGACCGACAACAGTTAGGCGCCCGCATGCGGCATTATGACATTACCGTGTTGTTTCGGGTGCGCGAGCGCACGCATTAATCGTCCAGCCAGAGCAATTACTCGGTGATATAATTACATGGGTGTTATTATTGCTTGCGAACAATCGTATTTGAAGCATAAAAACAGGTATTAATGCTTGCCACGCAAACAAATCAGAAAAATCGCTAAATATTCACTAAAAAAGAACAACTAAAACAACTTGCGAGCGCTATTATATTGATGGGTTATTGTTGCTGCCAAATTTAATAATACCCACAGCGGACAAAGACGAAAACAGGACGAGACAATAGCCGGCAGGTACGTACGCACGAACGGGTCAAACCACCCCGCAATTTATCGACCCGAAACAGCGACTCGCAAATAATGAACGAACAAACTCTCTGCCCGCGCCGGATATGTACGGTATGTTGGGGGTGGTTGGGGAAACATCATATGTAATTCGCCAGCGACCACCACAGGGTATTGTTTCCGACGCTCACTTTGTGTTTTCTGTGCACTATCGCCCAGCGCACAATTCAATGTTGGCTTTGTCGATCCGGTGAAGGAGGAGAATAATAGCATATTCACTAGCAATAATATTCGTCGTCAATGTTGTTTTGAGTTTGGCATATTGTGCAAATGGCAGTGTTATCGTTCCGACAGATCGAATTGGAGCGCGCGTTCGCATGAAAGAAATGCGTTGTTGCACCGCAAATGTAATTAACACGTCGCGCCGCCTGTGGATATGCTTTAGTTATGAATATTGTAAACGACAGGTAATAATATACCTACACTCGCGAGCGCACGTGTAAACAATAATCGATTATTGCTTTCCGATATCGCGCGTTGGATGGGTTGTAGCAAATCGGCGTCAGGTGCGTTTATTCGTCATTTGTACTTGATAACAAATACACGCACGTGTTACATGTAGTCGTATTAAGTGTGACGACTACATAGATTGCATGTGAGTGCGTATAAAATGAGAATATGATGAAGCATTCATAATGTAGGATATTGAAATTAGTATGAATATTTGAATTTGTGATTAGTAACTATAGAATTGTGAAACAATTTAATTTTTCCATTCAATCCTGGAATCTATTAATTTCTGATTGGAATCATTATCGATTTAAATTCATTATTTATATCAGGTATTTAAGTACAGTCTTGAATATTTTTAAATTACACATAATTTTCATTATTTGCTCTAATTGTCTTTCGGTTCGACATGCTGGCAGTGATCGTTTTGTTTGGCGATTGACAACGCAATTTTACGATGACACTCCCCTCACTCCTCGCAAATCGGGCGGCACGCAAATAGTAGAGCAAGTTCGTTTTTAAATAGAAAAAGCACACGCACGAGAGAGAGTTTTGCATGCACGTTTCGCAAAACGTGCAGTTCATAAACGCGGGCGAGATATATTTATCATTATATTATTTCGAATGGTCTCCCATCGCTTTGCTGCTACTCCCGTTGGCGCGGGTGACATACGCACAAGTATAAAATTTATATTAATGATCGTCGCAGCGGTGCTAAAGACTCATTACGAAATAGCACATTAGTTCCCAACTAATAACACGATGTTCTCGGACGGCGCGCGGCGTCGCCGTCGGTGCGGCGTTCTATGTGAAACGGATCGGAAAATGAAGGCCACAAATAAAAAATCTCAATTACCGAGTGCTAAATATCGCAAGCGGTAACCTTGAATAAAATTTAAATTTCGTTTTAAAAATGTTTTTAAGGACCTATTACTATGACGCATGTCCTGCTTGGATGACAGTTTATTAATTGGAAGCGAATACATTCGATTGCATCCAAGTTCAATGTTCATTAATCAAATTTGGACACAAAGTATTTTTGCGCGTCAATGAGTCCGTTGTTGCGTTGCCGCAATTATTTGTGCAATACGCGTGCGTGTGCAAAGTGATTCTCAATTAAATTAACGAACATGATATGTATTGCATGCGTTGCACCGCTGATTGTAACTAACTAGTCTTGTTAGCCTTTACATGATTCGACTACGTGTGATTTAATTCGCTTTTTATCCAAATTGCATCTAAATGGCATAATTATTTGTATCACGGCTCAATTAATAATTTATAAAATAATTGCTTTATATTTGACTAATAAACAATGTTGTATTTAATATTTATTAACCCCCAGCGTGGTTTGGTTTGTAATCGGTGACATGGATGTTAAATTCTACTTTTTGTTTCCGTAGGTTTTTACTTCCCATATAGGCTCTAGCGTAGCAACTTCATTTTAGTCATAAAAGATGTCTGCGATTGGCTGCGTGCATGCTGCAGCAGCACAAGAAGACATCCTTGCCGACCATCGTCAGGACGAAGGGTGTGTGCGACCATTCCTTCCGATGCGGTAAATAGTGCGCGTTCGCTTCCTTCCCGTTAATGTGCAACGCGAGTGCGGTGTGCGCGCGTGTACGCTAGGAAGACGCCGCGACCGACGCAGCCCCGACGCCGACGACGCTCTAGTTCGCGATGTGTGTGCGTGAGGGAGCATGTATGTAATATTCCCGGCAGATGAAGTAGTTTATCTGTCATACGGTCGTCTGATCTACATCCCGTCCGTCGGTGCGAACGATCTCGAGGAGCACCTCCCGCAAGAGTACCACGAACAACTGCACCACCACCAGCAGCATCACCACCACCTTCGTCTCCATCAGCAAGTCCAAGCAAACGGTGGGGAAGAAGAGGAAGAAGAACGCCCAACGCTAGCGGAACGGCAACGCCGACAGGAGATCGAGGAGCGTTATCAAGTCGACCAGCAGCAAAGGCGACAAGTGGAGTTTGCCGACCAGCAGCATCGCCTCTTGGCGAACTGCATCGAACCGTTGGAGGAGCTACGCGGTAGTAGCCGGCGGCGCAGACAGCCGCAGCAGCGAGCGTCGGTGACGAGCGCCAGCAGCCAGAAAAGTGGAGGCGGCGGGAGCGTCGTCGCGTCGACGGCGGCGCCGCAGCTGCTCGTCAACGACGCGCCCGTCCGACCGGAGCGCAGCAAGCAGCCCAACGGCGACCTTTTGCGCCGCACCAGCAGCGCCGCCCCACTAGCCGGCAGGGTCGGTGGTGGGCTGCTGAAGACGTCGCCGACCTCTGCGAGCCTACAACCATCCACCAAGCCCAGCGCCAGCGACAAGCGATTGTCCTACTCGGATTTCCTGCCGGTACACAAGTGCTTGAAGCCCGGCCAGCAACCATCCAACACCACCACCCCCATCATTCAAACAACACCAGTGTCGGCGTTGTTCGATTTCGACGAACTCTTCCAGCGCGTGGACGCCGGCGCACCGCCATCGCCAACTCTGTCACCCGGCTCCGATCTGTACGATTCCCGATTACGCGCGCCTCTGCAGCAACAGACGGCAGGTGAAGACGCTGAACCCGCATGGAGTGTGCAACTACTAAGCACTGACACTAACGATCCGTGTATATATGTATAGCATTTTGCATTTGGTTTTACCCTGTGAATAACTAGTCGTAGATTAACATACTCGTAGTTGGAGGAGAGGAGACGACGCAAAACAGACGCTCGCTGGAGATATTGGATTAGCGCCTAAGTCCCTAACTAATACGAATTTATTTCTGACATCATCGTTGATGCCTTTGAGTGTTTACGGTGCATGCACGCGTGTGGCTGTGTGCGAGGCATATTAAGATATGCTAATGCGCATGGCACTAGGCACAAGGCGAAATAAGTTGGCTTTGCGGGCGACAACGGCGTTTTGTCGGGTAGGGAATCTATTTCGGGCGGGCGCGTCGTAAGCCGCGCGGATATAAATCCCGTGAGCGGGGCTAATTTTAAATTGTCGCTATGCATGCTTGTGTGTGTGTCGTCCACATTGAACGCAAATAACGCAACACTGACAATGATACTGAGAGAGGAGGAACAACACACTTGCGCACTAATCCATCCACGAACACTACATTTAAATGTACTCGGTTGGATTTGTTCCTAAGTAGCATATATTTAGCCGTTAATAAATTAACATTCCGATTAGTACTCTGCTATTCACAATGAACGGCTTCCAAAAGTTGCGATTAACAGCATCATTGGTATCCGATGTCGTCTCGAGTGTTGTCACAGACAACAACACACAGTATGTAGGTATTTCGCGTGTGTGTCGTTAAAGTCACGTAATAATCCCGAATTTATGACACGCACACACACACAGCCATTTAAAGGGACTTCTCATACAAGTAATGCTGATGTAAGGATGCGCGCGAGTATAAAAATAACATTTACGCGAATGATCATGTCCTTTACGCATTACGACATTTGAAACACGCTCGCGCGCATAAAATCAACATCTTTGCGACGGCGCGGTGGCGGCGTCGCAACACCTACCATTCAATATTTACAAATTCACGCAATTTATTGAGACGTAAACGCGCGCGGCGGCGGCGGCGGCGTTGGCGCGATGGATGGGATGGATGGGTGATGTGACGTTACGTGGTGCGCGTCGAATGAATACGTTTGTAAATTTACGGACAGCATTCCGCTGGCTGTGTGACACGGCGCGCGGGCGTCGGGCGTAATTTCTTCAGAGCGGAAAATACGCGCTAACATCTGCTGCTGTGTTCGCAAATTTACGGAGTTTATTCAATTGGAAAGTCCATTTCGTATCGTATGTTGTAGTACTTCATTAAAAGTTTATACAGGCCATCTAATTCGATTTTGCATATTAATTATTCATTCAGAGAGTGAATTTTTCACTTCGTAAATTTTACTGTAATGATGTTAGGAATTTATGCATTTATTGAAATATATGTATATTCATAGTTTATAGGATTCGGCCGTTTGCAGGATTAATGTTGAATGTGTATAGCGTCGTAAACTATGGCCAAAGTGTTTCGGAAATAAATAAACGATGCTAGCGGCGATATTTTATGTTATTTCAAACTTTGATTGTGAGCTACGCGACTTCCGATATACGAGCTGCATACTCACGATGTGGCCACATTTGTTCCGCATCCACACCAAATTTAAGTAATTTAAAGTAAACGCACCATTTTTGGCGTCGTGGTACTAATAAGATGTCTATATTGCATTGCATGATACATAGAATAAATTTGTAAGGTTGTTAGTAATTTTTAACTAGGTGTTTACGAAGAAATTTCGAAGTTATGGCCAATGGCACATGCGTTTGTATGTGTGGAGGCGCCGGGACACACACGTTTAAATAAGTTGGGAAATGGCAAATTGTGCGCCAAAAGTAAATAATTGAAACTTGTAATAATGTCGTTACGTACGCGACAAATTTCCGCGGCGAGGATATAGAATTTCCGATATGAGCGAGTATGCTGTCAAAGGATTGAAATTATGTATTCTGCGTTAGCCACAATGTAGAAAGCGACACAATACCTCCACATTTTGCCACAAACACATACCTTACCATATATTTCTGTTTTGCATTATTCATTTTCATTAATTAACAACAAACAAAACAACCATCATATCGCAATACTTTGAAACTCACAATCAACCCGTACGCAATTTGTACAAATGCGTACGCGCGCGTTACTTGGATTACGAGTTAACAATTGAAAGTTTTGTCTATTATCACTTTAATAATTATACGCATATTATAACAAACTGTTAATTATTGAAAAGATCACGCGGCGAAATGGAACAAAGCTATTTTCCAGTTCGCCAAAGTTTCCAAATCCGCCCGATTATTAAATTCAACCTCCGATTGCAATAAAACTAAAACCAATTAGCACCCCGTAGTCAATCAGTTCGCTTAATTCCATTTATCTAACGCCTGGAATTGGCTGTTCTTATTATACTCGTAGATGACTGCGTCTTCCGGCCGCCGCTAGGCGCCAGGCGCGTCGCGTGAATTAATTATCACCCCGTTGCGAGTGAACGTTAATTAACTCGCTCCTCTGTGTGCGTGTGTGTGTCTTGGTTCGCAGAAAAGTCACCGTTGTCGTCATCGTCGGCAGCGAAAAAGAAGGCGGCCGCCTTCTTCTTGAACAAGTCGCTCAAGCCGGAACCACGACTCAAACGCACTTCCGACTTTGGCATCGGCACGCCGCGACCCCAGGGACCCCAGGAGGTCCACCATCATCATCAGCATCATTATCAAAAGCAACAAGAGGACACACAAGAGGAGGAAACGGAGCAGCAGGGCCCCCCCGCCGCCGCCGACGTCGGCAGCGGCTGGTTGTGGCCGCGGCCGAAGATGGCCGTCGCCACCACGCTCGAAGCGGCCACGCTGCGCGAGCTCACGCATCCCGGCTACAACGAGCCGCTCAAAAGCCACAATGCAGTCGCATTCAAATTGATCCGAACCGGTAAGACGTCCGTTTTCTTTCACTTTTTGTTTGTTCCTTCTTATTCGCTTAGCATGCGGATATAAAGCTCTCGAGAAATTGTGAAAGTCAAGTGTTGGCCATTACGGAAATGGAGAATATGAATAAGACACACCGCGTTTTCTTCTGTTGTAGGAAGAAATTTTTACACGTGCTCCACATTGAATTATTAAAGTGAGATTTCCCATTTTTGTATTTCGCAAATTAAAAAATTTAATTCGCCTCGCAGGCATCGAAATTGAATTTTCAGCGTTCGGGTAACATTTGATTTTTTTGTTGCGGTTGGATTTTAATTCCGTTGCGGTCTCCGGTTTTGTGAACTTCGCTGCACCGCCGCCGGCATGCCGCTAGTATTAATTATTGGACGCGGAAAAATAAATTGAACTGTAATTTAATTCGCGCTCGCTAAGCTGGCAATAAGTCATTCCGAATTCAATTACGGTGATTGCTTGCAATCGGTCGCAATCGATACCTCTGTTGACGGTAAGAAAATATTTTGATTAAGGAAGAGCGCTTTGTATATCCGCAGCGACGTCGGAAAAGTTTTTTATGTAAATTTAAAAGCATATCGCATATAATAACCATGCTGTGAATATTACGAGTACTTTTCAAGTGCGCCTGCAATTCCAATACGAATTGCAACTTTTATTAGTCTCGTAAATCGCGCCCGACTCCTCCGCAAACTTCTTCAAGTTATACTCATTGCTACAAGTGTGTTGTTAGCTGTTATGTTGAGTACTTTGGATTTTATATAAATTAAAGCAACACAAGGGTTTTGTGTTGATATATAATTTCAACCCAAGTTGTTGACACTGTGTGTTCGCACATTGCGGGTGATTCCATCCTTTAATGGCAAATTGTGGCGTGGAGACGATGACTTTTCTCAAATATTGAACAATCCCAGAGTCCAGGACTCGGTGAGTGACTGACGGGTAAATAGTCCATTAGCGACATTAAATTCGTGTGGCGAGCAGGTACCCTATGCGCATCACCACATTCACTCTCTCTCCATCAGTAAATATTTACACGTCCGGTTTCGCGCACCAAATATTGACTTGTGATTCGCGATATAGGCACACCTCCTCTTGCCACCGCCGCGCCGCCCGCGCCTACCAATGTCATCGTGATTCGATCATTCATCCAATTTGATCTGATTGATTGCATACTGTCAGCGTAACAAATGTGTTCCTCCTTGACTGTATGCGCAATGAAACGCTTAATTGCGTTTTCATGTACGGGTGTGCATAATAACTGTATGCAGCGCTCTGCAACTGACGGGAAAATCGATGCGACAAAGTCGCTTCTTGCAACAAACACACCCTCGCGCCAACCATCACGCTCTGCACTTTGTCTGATAAACAACAATCTATGCGAGACGGTCAGCAGGGTGAAGGGTGGACGTGAGTAGAAAGGGAACTGAAAGCGTTGAGTCGTGTTTACTGAGAGGAGAATGCACACAATACTACGTAGTACAACTGAAAATTTTCCAATGCGTACGCGTGCGGTGCACTGTTTGCGCTCAATCAACGCTCACGCTCCGGATTATCAATTATCTTGTTACTGTCAACATTATACACGCGCCATTGGAAAATCTGCACGACACGTGTTTAACCTTGTCGCGCAACATTGTGTATGCAGCACGCAACAAGCAACCATTTTTTTCCCCTGCACCTGCTCTTCTTGCGCAAGGATAATTCATGCGTGCGAATCGGTCGCCAGTAATAGATCAAAATAAGACGATGACGCCTGACGACATTGGTGTATTCGATAATTATAGCGGTTGGGTGCGATATTGCAACCTTCGCTATGCGAGCGATGCGTTTATAATGTACGCGCTGCCAAATCAAAGCCGCAGAACGCGATTACAGCCGACATCTATCTATATCCGCAGCAGCACTTCGATGTCATGTGGAGAGCCCGCCGGCACCGCCATCGCCAGCAAACACGAAATAAATAGACACGCGGATAGAAAAACAACGACTGAGCTGCTGCTGACATTTTTTCTATTTCCCCAAAGGCGTTTCTAGTCCTGTTTTTTGCCTTCTTCTTATATTAAGTTCAGCTGCCCGCTGTTGACGCCTTTGGAAGAGTGGTTTATGAGCTATTTATTGTGACGGCGGCCGTATGACTTCATGAATTTAAAACGCGCCCGAACGCGATGCGGAAAAAAGTATTCAGCGTGAAAAAAAATGCATTACGAGTGTGTAAATAAGCCGCGAAAACCGACGCGACGTTTAACTTTGAACAAAAAAGCGGACCAGAGGCCAGGACCACACAAAACACAACTTATTCGTATTCAGTCAGAAGTACGAGAATACTGTACGACACAACGCAACGAAATAATAAAGTTTGCACTTGGCGTGTATTTTATTACAGCACCGGAAAAAATACAGTTGGCAGCGGCCGGCGCGGCGGGCGAGTATATGAGAAAAGTGCCGTTGCGTACTCATTCGTTATTAGCCTGTTATGCGTGGCGCCTGGCGCTGCTGGTGCAAGAGATGAGTCAATCCAAGGAAAAGTACTCGTACCCGCGGGGGCAAGTCGAAATCGCATTGTCGGGGAGCCCTCTCCTCTTCAGTTGTTTCCGTTGTTTCCGATTCCATGTCGTTTTCGTGCCATTGCCATCTCGCAGTGCGTGCAAGTGTGTATGTATTTGGCACCATTCCATGAACGGCGAACGTAACTGTGTTACTTGAGCCAAGATCATCACTTAGGAATCGCTTCGCTTGAGCGCGAGAGTTCCGCGAGCTATGCCGCGCGCACCGTTTACGTTTACATTTTGGGGCATTATTTGGTGTGTGCATGTGCGCCATTACACTACTAGTCGAATATCGAACGATAGAAATGTCAGAATAATAATAATTGCTATTGTTTCGGAGAAATGGAGCTTTTGCTGATAATGGAAAAATTGATCATCTAGCCGAAGGCTGAATCGATTGGGATATCATATTATGCGGAGGCGAAGATATCACATGACTTCTCGTTCATCTCGCGAAATTGAAAGTGAAAATGTGCCGAATCGACGAATGCGGCCAAGTGTGGATGAATTGGGAAGAGAATATCGGATATATTCCACATTTTGCTCACTTTGAGCTTTCGATTTCTGCATTGGAAATTCTAGAATTCAATCATCTTAATGTATTTCTAAATGTCACAATAATAAATAAAGGATTATTACTTATTATATGTACGATAATATCGGTCGTAATTTTCTTTTGTTGAATTTTTAAACACGATGCATTTCCAATGCGTATTAAGTATGTACACAAATAGTTATCGCTTGTACACGTGCATATTTCTCGTATGTAACGTTCAACGCATTAGAAATGAAAATAGGACAACTCGATATATGAATTACATATTCACCTGCCCGCTCGTTTATGATGTCGTTGCACCACACCAACACTCCCCCCAATTATTACACTTTTTCTTTACATCCATACACACAATCTGACCTAGAATTTCCACTTCTACTTGCTACCTTTCCACATAGATCAGAAACACTTCAACGTCACGTGGCAAAAATTACTTCGCCCATCCTTTCATACAATGTTCTTCATTCAAGAGTGAAAAGGAAACACATACCGCCTCCGTCAATAGTTGATGTATATAATCGCTAATAATTTATTTACGAATTTCATCCGGTTTTTCCAACGCGCCACCGAAAACCCACTCCGCATAAAAGGACTAAAGGCAAAACCAGTGTCAAGCGCCATCCATACAAAACGCTCAGTGTGATGTTTCAAGGGCTTGAGGCAGCAACAAATTTTCCGCGCGATTCCTAACCCGCATGTATGTTGAATGAAGCGAACTGTGAAATGGTGGATGAATGGCTTGACTCTCGAAGAAAAGCACACACACACACACATACGCCCCTGGCCCCAATGGGAAAACGCACGTGCCTGCGAGTATAATTTGCAACATTTATCAGTGCGCCACCACTCCCTGCTCTTATTTCTTATACCGTCCTCCCAACGGCAATGAAACACGGACGTATTTTTCCGATAGTAAATCACACAAAGAAATCAAAGAATGCGCCTTTGCGCGCGCTGACGAAAACTAGCGGAAATTTAGCTGTTATGCGCGCGCGTCACGATATTACATGGAAGGCGCTGGCGCTGGCGCTGGCATAAAGATGATCCAAATGCGGTGGACTGCGGGCGAATGTAAACTCGTAATGCAATGCCCCATGTGTGTGTGCGTGGGCGTCGGAAAATGCTGCGTGATCTCCCCGGGGAAACCATCCACATATTACATGTTCGTCGGTTTTCACCGAGAAAATGTTTGCCTTTCTCTCAAGTGTGCGTGGGCGCACACCGGAAATTTGTATATGTGGGCACCATGTTTTCTTCCAATACAGGGATTAATTGAAATTTATTATTGCAGTGCAGATTACTGTCAAACTGCAAATATCTTTTGTATGGAATTGTTGCAGACTCAACTAGGAGTTACTATAATAATTTTCTCAGCGACACAAAAAGGCACTCTTCATAAATCGTTGAAAATAGAGAGGCTGATGGGCGGGAGGAGGGGAAATTGTGCAAAGTTTGGCGCTTTCGCAACGCATTAAGACTCATGACGGAGCTGTGTGCTTACATTTCGAGTAATATGTTGTGAGAGTTGTGTTGCGTGGCGCGAGTCGGACCCGACGGCGCGGCGCACGGGTAAAGAGGAAATGATAGATGAAACATTAACGATGAGAAATTGGATGGCGTATAGTGGACGATCCACGCGTGCATGTGTTGGGTGCGTCCGTCATACAACGTATGGCCTGTTACAAGATTAATTAACGTAACTACCGTACGCGACTGGCTATCCATCTCGAAACGGCTTTTCTTCCTTTTTCGAAACTTCCGAAACTCTTCGAGATTAACAAGTATGTTTTGTTGAAGGTAATTATTCTTGTGGCAATGCCTGCATTAAATTATATTTAGTAGCATCGAACCGATTTCGTGATCTATGAATCGATATGCATAATTTCCCGCGCTTGGGGTGGTAATTCGGGCGTGAAATCAGTGCGGTTAATTGGAGGCAGTGTGATTGAGTGCGCATCGAACTTTGGCCTTCTGATTGACGTGGATGCGATACGGTCATGCTACTACGGGTCGGAAGACGTCGCTCGTTGCGGTCGGTTTGAGTGGATGTATTAATTCCATATTCGAGGGGGTATTACCATTCTGATCCTCTTACTCAACCGCCCTTCTAATTCAAAGCGAATCTTGTTGCGATTGTTTTTACCTTGACTGACTATCTGATTTCCTGATTTCACTAAATACTTATTTAAGTGCTTATTTTAGCCGCATAAATCGACTTAGTACTTTGCTCCGGAGATGCCATACAAGTTCAATGCTCACTACCTCTGATCGTATAAAAACACAAACAGAAAATGAAATTATTTGCAGGGAAACCTTATTGCTTTAGTTTGAGCGAATGGAATCTTGGAAAAAATGCCGTCTTGAATAATGTATTAAATAGACGCGGCGCGACCTTCGATTGCGCGTGTGATAAAGGTATCAACGGACGTGACGTTTATTTGCATAAATATCTTGCCCGCCGGGGTGCAAACTAGCTAGATAAGAAGAGATCGTATTGACAAATGGCAGGCTGAACGCTGGCACCTTTCGCCAATCTAATCCTTTCTTTCCTTACCGCGCCGCTCCGTCGGGAGTTTTGCACCCGACTTCCTTCACTATTTCGGCATAAATCTCGCACGTATCGAACACACCTCGGGGAGCCATCATTCTTTTCTCTTTCTTTTTTGCCGTGTGTTATCATAATTCGTTTTCAGCGTTTTCCATCAGCACCAAGGCCGAATATGGAATTTTCTGCATAGGCGAGGGTCACGTTCGAATTCAAACAGACATGAGATAGAATTTCCAATTTCATTGGATTCGAGTCGAGTCGAGTGCTTCCCGAAATGCAGCCATTGGAATATCACCGAGCCACGCATGTATATGCATATACCCTAGGTACACCTACACAATAGTGTTGCATATCTATTCAGATCATTTCAGCAATTCCGGTTTTGCAATCGTAATTGCTGCAGCTCGACGGAAGACGCAGATGCCCAGCGTCGCGAGAGTGAGTTGTTTACCGTGCTGATTGTATAGAAAGCACAACGCAAGCCCGGCGCCTGCACCTGCGCCAGTTACCTGTTGTTATCAGTGGGCATTGAAATACCTACGCACGGCTTTGATCAATATACCTATGTATAATACCTTCCTGGTATTATGCATGTTCCTGTCGCCGTGGATTCCAGGGATATTGTTACACTGAATAAGTTAATAATGACCTAAATTGCGCGTGGAAAATTGGATATAATTATACAATTTCCTTCGAATCTGGATAGCCAAAAATAACCGAAAATGATTTGTAAATAGAAGAAGATACTTAATGGTATAATTATTGGCAATTGTGTTCATTTGATTAATTGGTTCAAAACGATCGCATTAATAATCTATTGGAGTGCTTCCACTTGCGAGCAATTATAAATCGCGCGCGTTTTGCGTCATTAAAAGCAATGTTATCGGTCAATGCCAAATAGTTGGTTGGTTGGTTCATTTGCGGTTGAGTGAGTGAAGCAGACGAATTTTAATTAATGACACTCACACGTTTAACCGATTTGCGGCGCTTCGGTGATGTTTGTTTGACGCGCGCGCGATTTATCCAACCCCCACATACCCCACATTGGTGGACGCCCATGAATTTTCAATTTTCGTTTCACCATTGGAATCTGCAAGGTCACAGAAGCATCGTTGCGAGATCATTGACGGATATATTCGGGTGGGGGATAAGTCGGGCGAGATGAATCATTTATAAATTTCAAGTGGCGTCCCCGAGCGCAAATGTCGAGGTCGTAGTCGACGGCGGATGCACTTCTTCAAAGTCGTTGCAATTTTAATGA
>JARJDR010004333.1:0-12324 GCA_030264135.1 Myllaena sp. GC000078 | reverse complement strand
TTCGTTCGTTTCTTCGTGGTTTCTTTATTATTGTTGTTTCATTTGGTGTTGCTGCAATTTGTTGATAAGAGCATGTCTTGGACCAGGACGCAAGTGTTGTTGCTCACAAAACATATTCGAATTTGAATACGCTGTCAAATATTCTAACCAATGAACGTGTGTGTTTCTTGTAGTTTTTTTTAGAATATACGCTTAGTGTCATACACAACTTTGAATTTTCTACAGTTTTGGTTTCTATAGTGTTTGCTTGGAAAAAACGCAGAAGTCAACGCAAGCGTCGACTCTCAGTGTCTAACAGCTCTAAAGTAGCAAAAAGATAGAAATGACAATTTAATAATTCTAAATAGACATCGTCCATTAACTCCAATACAAAAGAAATCAATCTCCTAGTAGGTAATCGGGACACTATCTGCAATTTAGAAATGTTTTTGTTAGGTTCTCCCTACAAATATAAAAAATATGTACACCCATTGTCCAACACTGCACACGTTCAAATTTTCCGATTCGCAAATTTCATGTGGGAGCGTCATTTGTGTCCGGTATGGAAGCTATGATGAGGCTCGTTCGCTGGGTGCTTCCACAGTCGGGCTCTATCCAAAGTTGCAGAGTAGCTCAATCATGTCTCTAGGTAGGTATGATGGCAGTTGGTTGCTATGCAGTAGAAAGAAGTCTTCACATTTACTTTCCTCAATTTGATAAATCCCGGTGTATATCGCATGCAGTACAAAAACGTGTCGTAACTCTCTTCATTTCCATTTCCTCTGCGCTAATCACATCCAATTTCGTAATTTATATCATCTCGTCGTTGATCACAGCAGGCGCGCACATCGTATGCTCGATGGCGCATCGTTATTTCTGCGGTTCAGCGCCGCGCTGCGATTTCCACAGCGTGATGCGTTCCTTCAGCTCCAGTGCTGTGAATGTGCATGAGAAACAAGATACGGCCGTGGATAGTTTACTTTCGGGTGTGTTTGCTAAATAAATACCTGGTTCGAGCATGTCCTCGGTGAGCGGCTGCCGGTTGAACGGGTCCGTGTTGCTGTTGAGCAGGTGGCGCACGATGACGGCGCGATCCATGACGAGCCCGCTCGGCAGCAGCACCGGATCGGACATCACCGTCATCATGAGCGGATCCTTAAACTCGTCGGGCGCGTCGTTCATCCAGTCCTCGCTGGCGAGATTCGACTCGAGGATGCTCTGCGCCTCCATGCCGAGCGCGCGGAACGCGAGCAACTCGCGCCGGTTGCGAATGCCGGAGCGCTCCATCACGACGATGGCGTCGTCGAACAGCTCCTTGTTAAAGGAGCGCTCGTCTTCGGCGAGCGCCTTGGCGAACTCCGGACACTTGAGCTGCAGGTAGATGTCGACAAGGTGGCCGAGTAGCCAGCGCGGCTCCCACCCGTACTTGTCCGGATGGCGCACTTTGAGGCTCTTGCATTTTGGCCCGCACAGCTGGCGCAGGTTGAAGTTGAGCATCGACGCGAGCCGATCGACGAGCTCCGGCCGCAGGAAGGGGCCCTTGATGTCCTCAGTGAGATAGTGGAACATGTCGACGGTCTCGCGCGCGAGCGTCATGTACGACTTGCACTGGCGCTCGTCGTGCGACATCTGCCGCATGCGATTCTGTTGCTGCTCGGGCGACAGCTTCGACCAGCTGCTCACGTCCTTGATCATCTCCTGCACCTCGTGGATGCGCTTCAGCGATTCGAGTGATTCGTCCAGCAGGAAGGTGGTATCGTTCATCAGCATGTTGACGAACTTGACGAACTGCTTGCCCGACTTGGACTCGGCGATGAGTGTGCACCGGTGTACCGGCGACGCCCACATGGCGCGTATGATCACGCTGATATGGTAGCGAATGGTGAATTTGTCGTAGAACTCGGAGCTGGAGCCGGTTGTCTCGACGTCCGTGTAGAAGCGCATCAGCGCCGCCGGCAGCACCGTCTGCGAGATGTGATGCGCCATGAGGCGCTCGTGAAGCTGATCGGTGCGGCTCTGCACGAGCGGATTCAGCATGAAGACCACCTCGACGACCTTCGCCACCAGATACGGATTCTTGATGCACGGCGCCGCACAGATGATGCTCAGCAGGAAGGTCATCATCGTCTCGTCCATGTTATCAGTCACCATACCCGGATAATACCTGTAGAGTGCGTGTTCAAAAGCCACACGGCATCGATGTGCTGCTGCAGTACTTACTGTAGCGTGAAATGCAAGAACTCGGCAATGTCCTCGACGAACCACTCGGGCAGGGCGCAGAAGAGCGGCGCCGCATTAAAGTTGGCGATCGTACGCGGCGTGAACGCTGTAGACATCTCGATCTGTGTGATCGTCTTCGGCAGCGAATCAAGCAGTGCATGAAGAAGAAATTCGGCGACGGACAAGTAGAAGACCATGCAGCGCGTCAAAAGAACGCGATCCATCAGACCGCAATCGGCGGACGCCTTCGATCTGCAACAATACGAACACGCCTAAAAAGGTAGTACAGCAGCGTGCTGCAAGAAGCAGCCAAACGCTTCACTCACTTGTTGAGTCGCTTCTGCTGCGTGCGCCAGCGATTCACCAACTGCCGGTGGCGAGCGGCGAACGGCGTGTTCTTCCATTGCGGCTCGGACGCGAGCGTGTCGTCGATCAGCTTCTGCAGCTCGCGTATAACCCGCAGCCGCCGCTGATATTTGCTGAGCGCCGGCATCAGTGCCAAATGGTGTGCAAACAGTGTCAGATACCAGCAGCGCGTTGGGAAGTTGGGCTTGTCGGCGTCGCCGCCGCTCGTCCAGCTCGCCACCCACGCGTCCATCTCGGGCTTCGAAAAGCTCAATCGCGTGTCAGTGCCCGCACTCACGACCGCCTGCCGCGCGAAAATGTGCAGGAAATCGACCTTATCGAGCGTGACGCGAGTGCACAGCATTTGCAGCACGCTGAGTACGTTCAGCATGAAGCCATCGCCGGCGAGCGTACGCTCTTCGGCCTGCATCTGCGCGCGCTTCTCGTTGGCGGCCATCACTGCGCTGAACCACGCGATGATGGGCTCGCGCGTGCACATGTTACCCAGCAGGTCGCGCGTAATGCGATGCAGCTGCACGCGCATGGACTCCAGCTCCAGCTGCAATGCGAGATTCGTCTCCTTCTGCTGAATGCTGAACGCAGAGTGCCGTGAATCGGACGCGAAGTACACGTCAACCACCGACGGCTCGTCCTCGGCGAACACGCTCACCGAGAAGAACGCGCCGAGGAACGTACACTTGCTCAACTCGCGCCCCGTCGAGGTGGTGACCGTCGGCGGCATGAAACCCCAAAGGGTTACCAGTACGTTGGCGATGGGGCGCGCGCGCGCATCCGACGGCGAGCGCAGCTCGATGAGATCGCCGAGCGCGCGAATCGGATAGCGATGCATGCTGTGCACTATGGTCGCCGTCTGCATGTAGTATAGAATGTCGCGCAGCAGCGGCGCGAATACGTCGACGATGGTTGCGTGGTCGTTGTGCGTGGCGTGCACGAGCTCGCCGAGGAAGCCGGGTGGCACACTGTCGAAAAGGACCGCATTGTACAGTTCGGATTCACGTCCAACCGCCTCCTTGAGCGGCTCGTCCGTGAGTATGCGAATGCTATTGCGAATGACCTGCTGGCGCACGCAGTCGATGACGTCGGATACGTCGCTGCTCTTAGCGACGCGCGACTCAACGTCGCCGCTGCCGCGGAAGCAGTCAAGCAGATAGGTGACCTTTGTGTTGGCGGTCTGACCGATCTTGTCCGTGTGCAGTGCCTCCATCAGACTGTGGCTGACGATATCGTCCACGTCGACGAGCTCCTCGATGAGGGCGGCCGTCTGCGGCAAGTAGATGGTGTCGTCGGTCGTTGGTTCCTCCGCCGGTTTGTCAAACGTGCATTTGAGCACTTCCGTGATGATGCTCATGCGGCGCGCGCCTAGATACACCACGTCGAGCTTCGGCTGCTTCGCGATGCCATCCGGTCGCTCTTCGTCCACCGCATCGACATCCATGCTCTCAGCTGCGTGCGCCTCCGCTGCGCCGTCGTCGCAGGACGGTGGCGCGGGCAGCGGCGGTGGCAGCGCAAGCACGCGTGACGGTGACACATGCACCATCGGCGAGGTGCCGAACGACGGCGAACCGATGATGGACGTCGTGCTGATGAACGGCGGCAATGTGGGCGATTTCGGCGACTGCTTCGGGCTGCGCGCCGCCGACGATGAGGACGATGACGACGATGACGACAGCGGCGGCAGCGACGGCGAGTCCGCGACCGATACGACGGCCGCCGAGGTGGCCGCGGCGATATCGAGCCGCGCCAAACGACGAGCACGCATCTGAAAGATGGGAGGAAGGGGACAGTCCACATGCAGTGCGTGTTTCTCATAGTTCTCGTCCAACAAAGAACTCACCTCTTCGTGCGTGATGTCGCCCATGTCGTTTAGCGCGTATGGAAGATTGCCGGTGCTGGAGAAGGGCAGAGTGTGCGCCCTTGCACGCGCTGGGAAGCGATGACGGCTGGTCTCAGCGGCGGAACCCTAACGTGACCCCCAGGACTGGAGCACAGCCGCCTACCACATTCGTGACGACCAATCTGCTGCGGTGAACGAACGGACTCTCACCACTGACGACGACGACGACGACTTTGCTGGCAACAGCAACGTACACCAACGTACACTACTGCGCACTCCACCCCGCAACCCCAAACATCATCCGCTAGACAAGACCAAGACGACCAAGACGAGACTGCGCTTTGCCCGCTTTGCGATCGCGACTCGATGACACGGGGGACGGGGAACCATAGCAGCGCGTGGAACAGCGCGAAAGTGTCAAATCATGCGACGTGCGCGGTCATCGTTCGCCGACGGTTCCAAGCGTTGGCGGTCGGGTGGTTCCGGCCTCAACGAGCGCACAATGCGCACAAGCGAGCTTCGATCAAAACAAATCAAAACATGTGTGAACCAGTGCGAACGGTGCGAACAGCTGATTACTCGACTGGCTCGATTGCAATCAACTGTAATCACTGCAATCACTGTAATAGACGCTAATCGCTGCTGCACGTGGTCATGCATCATATTAATACTCAAAGCATGTAATACAATGTGCCCATCATCCGACTACAATCATGTCAAAACTGCTGGAATTAACGCTCGCAATCATCAAGCCGCATGTGGTAGCAAATCCCGTCGCTCTGCACGACATTCGACGGATGATTTTGGCCGCTAACTTCCAGATTGTGCGCTCGAAGCGGATGCGATTGACGAAGCGCATCGCCGCTGATTTCTACCACGAACACCAGCAAAAGTTCTTCTACAATCGCTTGATCACTTTCATGACCAGGTAATGATGCAAATGTGTGTGAAGTACGCGCGAATAACGCGTGGTATTGATTGGCTGCAGCGGGCCGCTCGACGTCTACGTATTAGCCGGAGACAACGCCATCCAGCACTGGCGTGCGTTGATGGGACCCACGAAAGTGTTTCGCACGCAATTCTCCGACCCGGCCACGATTCGCGGTATGCATGGCTTGAGCGATACGCGGAATGCTAGTCACGGCTCAGGTTGGTGGTGCTTCTGCCTCTTGTAACTGTTACATGTTGCTATTTACCTTTAGATTCGCCCGAGTCCGCACGCAAGGAGATCGAATTCTTTTTCTCCGATTTTTCGGTGAAACAATGGTATGCGAATGAAGAGCCGACCTTCCGCGTAAATAGCGCCGATTTAATCTCATATAATGCAACCAAGTTTATGCATGAATTAGTCAAGATTAACTGAATATTGTACAATTCGTGTGTGTTATTAAACGTAGGTACTTATGTAAAAGACGTTAATTGGTACATTGGAATTGCCTCGAAATTTATGAATCAACCGTGGTATGAAGTTTTTGTTTACGACCGACGGCACGCGTGTGAACCAAGTCATTGGCGACGTATCGCCGGATGATTTTCAAGAAGATCGCCATTGGCATGTCCGGCGGCGTGGACAGCGCGGTAGCAGCATACCTTTTGAAGAAGCGGGGTGAGTGCGAGCAAATTCCCATGCTTGCTGCAAGCCCACCAATCCGTCCACGTTTTGCAGGTTATGACGTACTCGGGGTGTACATGAAGAACTGGGACGTGACAGATGAGCAGGGCACGTGCAGCGCGGACCGCGAGTGCGCCGACGCGCGGCACGCGTGCGACGTGCTACGCATTCCGCTCGTCGAGGTGAACTTCGTCAAAGAGTACTGGAACGATGTCTTCCTGTAAGTCGCTGCGGCGCCGCTTATTGGTTGCTGCTGATGATGATGATGATGTTGCACACAGAAACTTCGTCGACGACTACACGCATGGCGTGACGCCGAATCCGGACATCCTGTGCAACCGGCACGTGAAGTTCGATGCGTTCTACACGCACGCCATTGAGCGGCTCGGCTGCGACGCGATCGCCACCGGCCACTACGCCAACACCAGCTTCGGCGCCTACCTGGAGCGCTACGAGGACGGCGCGCACGTGCGCCTACTCAAGGCGGCAGACAGCGGCAAGGATCAAACGTTCTTCCTCAGCCAGATCGCGCAAACGGCGCTGCGACGCACGCTCTTCCCGGTCGGCGCGCTGCTCAAACGCGACGTGAAACGGCTGGCGACAGACGTCGGCCTGCGGCGCTTCGCCGTCAAGAAGGAGAGCATGGGCATCTGCTTCATCGGATCGCGCAACTTTCGCGCGTTCATCGGCGAGTACGTGTGCGATCGGCCGGGTGCGTTCGTCGACATAGACGATGGGCGCGTGGTAGGCGAGCACGCCGGTGTGCACCAATGGACGATCGGACAGCGCTGCCTGCTGGGCGGGTATGCACGCGCGTACTACGTCGCGAAAAAGTGCGCCGCCAGCAACACGATCTACGTGGCGGCCGGCACCAACCACCCGGCGCTGTACAGCACGCACATGTTTTGCGGTGCACCGCACTGGATCCGCCCGTGTGCATTCACCGCCGCTGACTATATGGAGTGCGCGTTCAAATTTCAGCACGTGGACGAAGAGACGGCATGTCGGTTGATGTGCAGCAATGATGGGTTGGTGGTGCAACTCGCCAGCAAGCAACGCGCCCTGGCGCCCGGTCAGTACGCGGTGTTCTACAAGCAGAACGAATGTCTGGGCAGCTCGCGGATTATCAGCTCGGGCGTGAGCAATTTCACACTGGGTTTGTTGCAAAATTTGAGGCTCCACGGGAACCACACAACCGACGTTAGTGGACAAGTTCGCACGGCAGTCGGTTAAAGTTTGTGCCGTATGTGAATTACTTGACATCGTTTATGCAGCAGCGCATAGATGGCGCGCAGTGCACGATATGCGAATTATAGTACTCGATTGATGTGATGAATAAAGAAACAATTGTTCGCACCTTTTCCAGTATGTATTGGTTTTATTTTTCCTTTGCAGGCCAACCTGTAATTTCGGATTGCAGAAGCGTTTGTAATCTCACGTTTGACGCTATAAGGGTACCGTGACTGACTATTATTTGCTTTCATCTATAAATAAAATACTATTTGCGTTGCGCCATTCTTTTTATATGCTTACTTTGTATCATCCTTTTCCTGCTACCTAGTTCGATCCTTACATGTTGCCAATGGTGCTACCTGCACCAGGTGATTTCCGCGGACGCGGTCAAACACGCTCGCCGATTTGAGAGTGTATTGAACCTACAGATTATGCAATGCGCCCACTCGGTTGCGCCGCGATGCTATCGCGCACGAATCAAACGGCCACCGTTGCGTATTGCATTAAAATTACAAAAACAAAAAGCGTGGCGTTGCGTAGACGCATACACGCGGCCGAATCAATTATTCTAGGCGACTCTCTTTCCCTGCAGCGAATCGAACGCATTCATTTATTTTTATTGTGATTAATTTTGTTTGGCCTTATCGGCAGCGATGCGGAACGGCTTCGCCTGTGCGATCGGCGCGGCGACCTATTGCTATTCAATGATTGGCATGGCAATATACGTACGCATTGAATAATTTTCGCACGGCGGCGCGAGAGCTGGACGCGCGCGCCGCGCCGCGCCGAGTTGTTTTCGATTTTCGTTGCGCGGCGATTTAACGACCGCCTGGCGCACGGCCAAGCGAAATCGAGCGGACGTGCGATTTTGGCTCGCATTCAATATTATTTACACTCGCACTTATAGGCGTTAATATAATTCCGCTTGAACAACATTAATCGAATTACGATATTACTACTTCGAGTTTATTGCAGGCCTAATCATGGTTTTTATCAGTTTATTCATTCTAAATGTTATTGAGAGAAATTCATAACAAAATGTGACGTTATTATACTAATATCTTAATATGCAATATGAAGTTGTTGACGTAATAATCAGCGCAATTTTTCTGGCAGCCGTGTGTTTCTATTCCCAATTGAATTTAGCTACTTATTTCTATTTATATAAGTATTTGTTTAAATTTTTTAAATTTTATCTGCAGTGAAATTAATTATATCTTCTAGACTAGAATCTACGATGGTTGCAAGGTGCTTCCAAATGCATAGTATTTTGTTGTGTCGTGCCGTAGTAGGAAACAGGTCCCATAATCGGCCACAAAGGCAATGGGAACCAAGACAGGTATTTACGCATGATGCACTTGCTCGTGCATACAAAGGCGAGTGGAGGGCTAGACCGGTGTCATATTTGTTCCCCTATCACGTACGCACGCAAGACGTTAATCCCTTGCAGCCATCATCCCGACCCGCATTCGAGCCCTTAAAGAAGGCGCGCGCACGCACAAAGAATCAAACGCGTTCGGGATGGCAGCGATCCAAATAGAGCGGTGTATGCTTATGTGTGGAAGGGGGCATCCCAAAAACCTCACACATCCCTTGCTTTGTCTTCGTATCGTTGCATACTGCATACCTGACTTCAAGGTGGAGTAAATACAAAAACCAACTGTTTAAATTTATATCCGGAGGTATATAACCAAGGACCCGGACTTTCTGGTACATACTCGTCGGCCAGCAAGCAGCAAGAATTATGGCTGCGAACAGGCGCAGGCGGTTGCCCAGGTGATTGCATTGCGGGTGGAATATGCGCATTGCTTCGGTCCACAGCCCCGAATCATTTGGTCGCTTGGGTACTGGCACTACCTAATCATATTAATTTAAAAGTACATATAAACAAACAGAGTGAGGCACAACGCAACGAAAACAACGCTGGAAAATAACAAGGAAGGCCGATGCGAAACGCGCATTGTTGCCGAATGGAGCGCATTGTGTTGCGGCACACTGGTGTGTGGCGTGTGCCTATGCGTGTACGCGCGCGTTATCTATACTATTGTTCCAACGTGCGAGTTCGAAATGACGAATAATCAAGGACGAAGGTAACCTGATGGCATAGGCATAGCCTGGGGCATGTATATTGAAGGGAGAACGACTTTGATGTGTGAGTCACATCGTGTGTGCAAGTGTGTGCATAATAATGTATGCGGTCGATGAATATTAACGAAGAATGCTTCACTCGTTGTGTTTTTGTTTTCCTCCGCTGCCCACCATCGCATTGCGTCGACGTCTACGGCGACGCAAACAACACTTAATTAGTATCGGGTTTTTATTAATCAGATTGATCGTGCGATTATAAACGCACCTAATCATTTGATATTGGCGTTTGCGTGCGCGTGTATTTGGCGTGAATCGAAATCGAAAACGGCGCTCGCGCGACGCGCACAACCTCCATCGGGGTTGGCGATTGCCGGGCGATGTTAGGCAAATAATTATATCATGTTGTTTTCGCCGACGCACTGATATCATAGACCGATTTAGTATCAAGGTCGGCATCGCCTGCCTTGCTGGCGAAGCGCGGCGCCTAGGCAGCGGCCCCAGCTAGGTCGCGCGCGCACTCGCTCGCTCTTCTCGCTCGCCAGCCGGGGCAAACAAGTAAGCAAGCAATCAACGCTCTGCCAGGCCTGGCTTTTTACCATGATGATATTAAATAAAACAGTAAAGACGAGCGAGAATTGCAAAACGCTCACCAACACACATTCTGTTTGCACACACACACACAAGCACGCACTCGCGTGCACATATATCAACGACGATTTCATTTGGATGACGTGGAAGTATTGTCCTACCGGTGAACTTATTACTGAAGATGTAGACTGTACTGCAGTATTTCAGCGTCAAAGGGAGAAAATTAGAAGAAACCTTTTATAGTTTTATGCCGTCTCGTGTCGTTATACTTAGCCGCTGGTCTGCGGGGCGGTTGTTGTATGTAAACATTTATGTATATATTTATGATATACGCCACTTAATCAAGTATGTATCATAAATTACCAACGTCGCAAATAAGGAACACTGCGGTTACGGGCGATCTGGTGGCGTGCGCAACAAGTTTGCGTATTTCTGAATTCACTTGTTTACATTTAGTACTACAGGACATGTTTATGCATGCATGTGTGCGATAATTACAATTTCATTGCATTCAATTGTTTTCGGCAATTAATTATATGTATGATGCAAATTTGAAACATCAAAGCGAAACCGAAGCAAATCATAAAACGCTGAACAGGAACTGCCCTTACAACGGCTTCCCTTTGGCGACGCAATACGAAGCGCCCCCGTCGCTGGCGCCCAACAAGTTAAGGGGCGGAACTGCTGCTGCTGCTGCTGCCTGGTTGCGCGCAGGCAGAGGCAGCCATCAATTTTCCGCCCGGCAACAGTGCGCCCCGGTCGCCTCGGTCGCCCCGGCCGCCCCGGCCGGCAGTCGACCCACCGACCGAAGACGGGAAGCTATGCGCAGCAAACATGTCAACAGCCAATCGGCATGTCTCGCGTTTCCGCTCGCTCATTAGCAACGCGCCAGCCACCCAGCCAGCCAGCTAGCAACCCCGGAACCACCATCAATTTCAATGTCAATTGTGTCCGGATTAAAATGCATTACGTGTCCGCTAATTCCCTCCTATTGTCAATGCAATGAGACACACATTCACGTCATCAATACTAATACCAGGGATTGGTTGAAATTATGAAATCGACGCTAATAATAAAGCAGTAAATTAATCTAAACTAATGATGATGATGTTGCATTGCGCACCTTCGGTCAATCAGCGAGCACTTAAGCGATAGGAACGATTGTTGAAACAAGCGAAGGATGGAAATGGCGGCGGTGGCAAACGCACGCATTTTGTGACATTGGGTCAAGGCGAATGCAAATTGAATTTGATTCGTTGCGAGCGCGCTGTTGCGTTGCGGAGTGAGCGAGTCAGCGAGCGCACGCACGCATTTGTGCCGTGCTTGCGAGTGTGTGTGTGTGAGAGAGAGAGAGAGTGTGTGTCAGTGCGAGTGTGCCGATCTCTAATAACCCTGCTACAGTCGCGAGCCGCGTTTCTTTGTGCCACGGCTCGCGTACTTAAAATTTAAATTTCAAGAGTGTCACACCACATCAAGGTTGCGCTTGCCTATGCAAGCGGTCTGTGGCTGCGTGTGTGCTCTAACTCTCCGGCACCTCCACCACCTCTGCTGCAAGCGCGCGCGCACGCTCGCGCTACAAGTGAAAAGTGGAAAGTGAGCGTGTGTGTCGCCAGCAACCAATCATTTGCGCGCGCACAGCCGCCGCCTTTTTACCGATGATTGCTCAAGTCGTGTTTTATTTATTTATCTGCCGGCCGCAGCCTTGGCGATGCGATGACGAACGACGCCTCCTCTCCAATCGGTGGCGTGGCCAACACACAATCAACTGTTATTGTTTTGGTTATCACTGGATGATTTGTCGCCATTCGCGCTTCGGGACGCGCCCGTTGTAATTTCCACCGGGCGTATCGTATTCTTCGTATTATCATCCGCGTAATGACAACCGAAAACAAACATCAATTGTGATAGTGCGCGGACGCAACGCTCTGGTGACGCAAACCGGCCGCTGCTATCAATTGATGCGTCGCTATTAATAACCGGCGGCGGGCGGCGGGCGGCGGGCGGCGCGCACGGTGTCGGTCAATTGCTGCCGGTCGTTATCCCGATGCAACGACCCGCGAGCGCGCACGATGTAACGATTACTGCTCCGCGGATCCCATCATCGACGTTATCAAATCAGCTCCTGCGTTTTCTTCAATTTTTTAATCTTATAATTTTTCATTGCCCCTGAAGTAGCCCCGAGAAGGGGTGAAATTGGTTGCCACAATAAACATTTCCAATTTAATTTTCAAGCTACTTCTCCAAACTGTAAAATAAATTATTACTAGATCATAAAAATGGATAACAATGTAAGGTCCGCCATACACATAGTATCGTTCGCATCCACAATTACTTTAGTAGTTCTGTACGTTAGTAGTTAATGACAGTAGTTACTATTTCATGCCATACACTATAGGGGATTGTG
>JARJDR010004325.1:0-14408 GCA_030264135.1 Myllaena sp. GC000078 | reverse complement strand
CGATCTTGCCCCATTCACAGGGGGCGTTTGCATCACCTGTCACGTCTTTTTAATCTGTAAATAAAGGTACTCTATTCAATTTAAATCGTAATTTCTATTAGTGGAAATTGTGGAGAACTAACTGAACTTTACGACAATGCCAAATTGGGGCAAATATTTGAAACATAATAAAAAATCTATATTGTTAAAGTTGAAATTAGCAAAAACCGCTTCGATCTCACCACTTCACCTTAAACCTATTTTACTAATTGTAAGTCCAACAAAATCTGCATCTACTTACTGATTCATAGAGTGAGAAATTAAGTTCTAGTCAAATCATTAGACGTTCGTTTTTTGTGTGGACCACCCACACTTCTTCCCTAGCACAAGACGAACACGTCGTATAAAATAACATCTAACTTTGAATGTGCATTACATTTATAATCGCTATCAATGTGTGGTGTGTACATACGTGTTGGTTAACTGCATACCACGTAGGGTAGGAAAGGACCGGCGATGTGTTCTGTTCTTATCATGGGACGAATCTAGCGCGTCACCGCGAGAGAAAAAGCGTTGCGACAACAATAACGCATTATTAAAAACACCACACCACGCGTATCGTATCTCGTTCCTTTCCGACACGATTTATATCACTTCACGAAATGGACATTACTTACACAGTGCTTCAGCCAGCTCCAGCATTGTGTGTGGACTTGAGGTATATTATGCGGTTGTGAGCCGCTTCCCCCACGACCCATGGGGTCGTCGTTGGTCGTCTCAAACCCTTTGGGATATATTATAGCCCCTTATGATTTGAATTTAACTGCGGAATGATTTATAATATTTATATCTGCACCCACGGCGTATTAAATACTTGAATTAAATTCATAATTATACTCCGTTTGTAATTTATGTGACATCTACGCTTAACTAGAAATTTAACTAGATTTTGTAGGCATTTTTAAACAATCGAAATCAATTTCTTCGGAAGTTCTCATAGTTCTCATGGACCATAGATGTACCTCATCAATAAATAATCGCTCGTAAATCAGCCGAAATTGTAGGTGCGTGAGTGTGGGTTTGTCCATCGGAGAAGAGATCACTATATGTTTATTATGCATTACTTGCAGTTGGCGCCTGTGCGATAGTTATAATTTGATTGATACGCGCACTAGGACTAGAGATATCTAGTCACGACGCGGATCAGAAAACAATCACTTCCATCCATCCACTTATTCAAACAAGTACCCATCACGAAATTATCCAAGTCGACAAGAGCATAATCATTCCACCTGCGATAATATGTGATTATATAATTTTACATAGTGCATATGCGTATGCAATGCAACGAAAGAGAATCGGCTTGTTGTTATACAACTAGTCATAGTGGATTAAAAATAAAACCACCGCAACTAAACGGTATAATCAGATAATAAATAGATCACTTCAACACGCTCCGAATTGGAATTGGAACGCAAATTGGATCATTAATAATAAAAATATTCCCGCTCGCTTCACACTGGAGTTGTTAAGTCTTTCACGCGTGTGCAATGATACTGGAGGAGAAAAAGATGAAGAAGACGAAGAAGGAGGAGGAGGAGGACGCCTACGTTTCCGTTCCGCCAGGCTTAGCACACACGCACGCAGACGCTTAATAATTTATATTTTTAATTAAAATCATTTCGTCGTCATCGGCGGCGGCGGCGGCGGCGGCTTTCGTCGGCTTGACCACAGCGCTATCTTATTGCCACCTTACATATATTTGATGCATGGAAGTACTCATAAGATGAGAATGAGTGTGTACAGAGTACCAAGCCAACAGTCAAATACTGAGAAATAGTCATCAGCGAAGAAGAGCGATGGCGACGCCGACGCCGACGGGCAAGGCACCAAACCTGAGTGACGAAAATGATAACTGAGTGGCTGGGGGAACGCATGCAGCGCTGCTTTTTGATTGTGGCCGGTGCATAAGTAGCTTCCGATTAACATATAATCGCGATGGGTTATACTTAGGGTTCGACAACTTTACAAATATTTCCATATTGGTACTCGATAAGTTATGCTGCAAATTTACTTTGTCTTTTATCTCGTGCTTCAAACCTTCTCGGATTTGCAGTAAATTAAAGGCAGTTAATTATTTTACTAGATTAAAATTAAAACAAGAAAAAATTATGTTGGTTTGTACATTCCTTTTGAGAACAGGTAGGTAGGGCGTATTAGGAACTTAAATACAAACTCAACAAGCCAACATTTTTTCCACTGACTTATACACATACGCGTATTATAACGTTTCATTTCGCTGGATCGCGTTGTCTCTCGCGGCGCGGTCGGTGCAGCGCTCGCTGGCAGGGAGAGATTCAATTTTATGAGGGCCATTAGTGTCCGTACGGGTGTTTTAAGCCGACACCACGTCGGCCACGCGGAGGGAATTTAACTAGAAGGCATTTTTTTACACTTCATAAGCGACGACGACGATGAAATGAGACTACGCATCATATTCATCTCGTATATGCACTTACAACATGATATAATAATATGCAAACAGCAACCAAACCGGCCGAAAATGGAGATGAAATAATGGGCATAGTTTTGTGGCAGAATAAATTCATTTCAATAATAACCTAAACTATTTTATTACAAACACGGATATCGTATTTGGAAATAGGGTGATATTGCACTTTCGGAAACTTTTATTTCGCGTGCAAACGCATCGTTTATACCGCTGGGGTTTTGAGGTCCTATGGGAAATCTACCACCTTGTCGGTAGGTAATAACGCGGCTTTGTTTTTCTTCGTAGAATTGCTGCAGTTCAGCAATGCACTGATTATGATTTGTACGAAATGAATTTCTGCACTCGGTTTGCGGTTCGAGGAACAAGAATCAATTCTCTTTTTCAATTAAGCGACATACAATGCTAACGCTATATAAGCCCCAAAGACAATAGGAAACGTTAATGATTTTAATGTTTTTGTTTCTCTTGTTATTAAGGTAAAGTGGGGTAAGATCGCAAACGGGGCAAGATTGATATTGACCAATTTTATTCCAATTGTTTACCTATTTTTAAAAACTAAGGTGTAGAATGTCGCACTGATTTAGTACGAAGCTAACCAACGAGGTGCCTTCGATTTACAAGCAGATTTCTTCGTTTTCTATGCTTTGCAAAAGACGACCACCTATGAACTACATACTCAAGTTAGACATGACTTAGAATCTGTGCTGAAATAATTGGTTATAATCTCGATTTTTGAGCTAAACTTTGGTATATATGTAGAAGAATAGTTATACTTTATGATCAAGAAAGAAATTCTGTGAAATACTTGATATTTTTTAAGAAATCCATTGGTGCGATCATACCTTATATTTTGATGTTGCCGGGAAAGATCGCACCATAAGCTTAGCATGCTTATGGCGCGGCCGTCGTCCGTGCAAAATTTTTGAAATATGTATAACTTTGAAACTAAAACACAGAATTCAATCATGTAAAAAGCATTTTGTAGATGACAACGGCAGAATTCAGATTTGGCGTCGTAATGTGAAAATATAGTTTTTAATTAGTTTGAATTGACCGCTAACGATCTTGTCCCATTCTTAGGGGGCGTTTGCATCGCCTGTCACGTCTTTTTAATCTGTGAATAAAGGTACTCTAATCAATTACAATTGTGATTTCTGTTAGTGGAAATTATAGAGAATTACCTGCACTTTACGACAATGCCAAGTTGGGGCAAATATTTCAAACGTAATAAAAAATATATATTGTTAAAGTTGAAAAATCGCTTCGATCTTACGCCACCTCACCTTATACGACTATATTTCGATAGAGAAAAGATGATGCTGGTGGTAGTATTACATCTTAATATGTCACAATTAATTTCTGTCGTATATTTCGGCGCAGAAAGTGTCCGCAATATGAGAGAATATGGGTTAAACAAATCGCCTCGATGCGTTCGCATGACGATGGCCATGATGAAAAATAAGTCACCAGTCGCCCGGCGCTTTCGTGTTGCATGTCGACGTGTCGTCGGCGTGTTCCTCCCGGCATTGTGCGCGTTGTTACCCACATATCCTCATCATTATGTATGCATTTTGCGTGCCGAAATGATCGACAAGATGGTCCCTTTTCTCCTCGTGGATTGGAATTTTGTGTCTGCGCGATGCGGCGCCCCCGATCCGGAGATGGAGATGTCCGCCGCCGATGATGGGCAATATGAGACGACAGCGCCATTGTCTCGAAAAAGACTCGCGGCAGAAAAGCAACCATCACGAGCGATGGACATGAAAGTAAAATGTTCAAAATGGACAAAGCACACACACGCCAGTAATGTCCGAATGCAGATACGGTGAAAAAAAGTGAGCGCTGCACCAAAAGGGTCGAAAAGAAACCGATCGGACTACGTGAATGAATGAATGAAGAGAAAGAAACGTCGGTGGAAGGTCAAAGATAATTTATTTGTATTTAAATCGAGGTTAATTTGTTCGAAGCGTGCGATTGCCATTGTTGCAATTGACCTATAATGCCATTTTTTGCGGCAAACTTTGATAAATTCATTAAGATTCTTTTGCTAATGGCAAGTATTTGTCGAATGCGGTTTGGTATGCATCTAGAAATTCTAAGCTAATTGGTGGGCTGTTTAATTAGCAGGTTTCTCGCATATTTTACATATTTACGATTAAATTGAAATTCGGAACACATTTTTGGAATTCGATGAGAATGCAATGAAAATATTCTTCGTTTTCACCTTACCATTCTACAAATTCGTTATTTTCGCACTTTTCCCCTGTCGGATTAATTTCGCGAAACGGCGTTACGACTTTATTAATTACCAAATGTATTTGTTTATTAATGAGATACATTTTCCGCATCAACGGCATCGGCGATATCAAAATTAATATTCATAATCCGGTGCCGAGGCTCGTATTTGATCGGCTTAATGCCGTCCGGCTGGCTGCGTAATGAATTAATTGTTTGCGTGCGGCGCGAAATGCAAAGATTTCAATGAGGAGCAGCTGGAGGCGGGCCGGACATGCATATAACAACCGTAGCGCATGCATGCGCTCGACGGGAAACATCTGCTCTCGTCATCAGGCAGAGTAAGAAAAAATTACACCGCCAATGTGATATCGATACTACGATGTACTTATTAACGTTGGGATTAATGACCAAAGCGTCGATGTCTCGGCGTCGACGACACGCTGCATTTCGGGGGCGCAATTAAAACGGCGAAATATTAATTAACGAAGTGAGTTTAATTGGAATGTGATTGATTCGCGTGTGCTGGCCGCGTTCGATGGAGAAATTTAGCCAATAATTATATTGACTATCATCGCACATTGGTTGTTTTTACGCCCGCTGTTATTGTTATGCCGTTTATTTCTGCCCGGCAAATATATTCAATTAGTTTCCATATAAGTCCTAGGATTATTGCTCACGTTTTTCGACTTGATCCGATCTGGAAGTTTCAAAATTTATTGCGTATTTCTTCAGTCTGCTAAGCATTTACGTACAATTCCGCCTATTATTTATTATCATCTGCATCGTTTGTTGTGTAGTCAGTCAGTCTCTCTCCTTTTCCGAATCGTTGAATTTAATAATTCGTGAGATAATATGCATATGGGTATATACTGTGGAAGTAATCACACAATTTGAAGCCGGCAATCTGGGAAAATAATAAGCAATAGAGTGTTGTTGTTTAAAGAGTGCATTGACATTTTGCGTTTGGAGCAAACGTACGAAATGTATGCGCGCGGTTGATGGCAGCGCGTAGATTACCCGTCATAACGAGATTTGAAACGTTCAATATCGGGGCTGGGCTGTTGAAACTCGAGAGCGCTTTGCGTCTTGTGAGAGATGCCGGCGCGAGATAAATTATGCCGCGAGGACTCATTTCGATGGAATTCCGGGCTGTAAAAAATATGAATTTTTATTATGTTTTTCTTTTGTTTCGCCTAACTAACGTACGATATGCACATGTACGGCACATTTTGTTACCGTTTATGAAAATTCTTTACTGTTTTTTTATGTGTGATATAATATCTTTAAAATGTTTTTACTTAAACGAACGTTTGCATTTTCAATTTTCCATTCAATTTGAGTAATATGCTCAATGAATATATGATGAAGACTAAGGCTAAGACTAAGAGATGAGATATTGTGAGAAGGTGGCCGTAATTAGGTATTATTTGTGTTAATTCTGACAGAATAATTACAACCTGCAGACGTCGCTGGCGTTTCGCCATCGGCGCTCTCCGCATTTGAATTGTATTAGTACGTAGTTGATTTTTAATTTGAATTCTAGCCCTCCATAGTGTTCACGCTATTAAATAATTTCTTTTAATATCAATCTGGAGTTCTCTTTAGGACTACATTTTCTATTGTTTAAGTGGACCTAATAATAATATTTAATCTCTTCGATGCAAACTCACTACTTACTCTTTCGCGAATTGCTATTCTCTCATATCTCGTGAATTTGATGAATATTTTCCCATTTTCTTATTTTCACCCTGTCGTGAAATCACACAAGGTTTTTTCTGCTGTGGCGATGCATAAATGTTATTTTGTATATACAAGCGTAGATATTGGATCATATTACACGCCACACTGCATCGGCGACGATGATGTTGATGATGATAAAGAGGCGGAAACATTAACAGAGGGTGAGCCCTCGAATCGAATCAATAGGGCCCATTAAGGGCTGTACTCCATAACGCGCACGCGGATGGGGGTTGCGATTGTGTTTCATCACGTGCGGCGGGCGTGCGCGTGAACGTGAGCTCAAACGAGCGGAAAAAAGGGATGCGTAACAGACTCCCGCGGGTAACATACCACGCACATTGCAAGCGGGCTTAAAATGTTTGATTAGGTTATGCCCGATTGGCGTGTCGCTGCTAATGCCTTTCTCCTGCTGTAGTGAGGGGCGCGTGCCGATTGATTTATTTGCGGCTGTGATCAAATATTCATGTGAAAATCAATTTCTAATCGATTTATTTTTTTCTTTTTTGTTTCAGGTAAGCAATCTTCATACAATCTTCGTACACGTGCAATAATCAAGTTGGTGAGTGAGCTTATTAATTGCAATCGATGTTATTGAGAAGAAGTGTGCGTCTGATGGGATTTTGAACGGCAAACAATGTGTTTCTTTTAACGTAAATTTCTGCTCGTCGCGGAATGTCAATCAAAACATTCATAGCGCTATTAATCGCTTAGCGCATCTTTTCTCGATTTCTTTCTTTCATTCTTTCATTTGAAATGAATAATATTATATGGTTTTTGTCTACGCGGTTGTGGATTAATTATTAGAAATCATCATCCATGGTATCGCATCGCGCGGCGGTGAATAGAAATTGTACTATTTCTTGAAAACAACTTGGATTTGTTCTCGACTAATTGCCTCGCGCTATCAATATTCACTTAATAGTAGCGTCCATGCTTAAAGTTATAAGCTGTTAGTAATATATTTCTTATTGGCGAGGTGATTAAACCGAAGCATTTCGAAATAATTGGATGCAAATGCGCTGCGCCGCCATGCGCTCCACTTCATATTGCTGGTCGAACGCTTGAAATTGGGTTTTTAAGTGCATGGCAATAACCCAAAAAAAAATCGAACGAATCAATGATGTCGTTTTCAAAATTCCAACGGAAACGGATCAGCTGAAATTCGAATGATAGACAAATTGAAATAAATGACTTGTTTTAATGGTGCTAAAACGATTTATAATATTCATCGACTACTGGCGACTGGATTTGTTTATGCATAGCACATTTTTTTCGAGGCGCTCGTTTTAAGATTGTGAATAAGTAAAGAGTATGCGCCAGCTGGTTTTCAGAATTTCCACCTCCGGGTATAAATTATCCCGGTTAAAGGTGTGTTTCACTGCCAATCATGTATATCAACATTGCTACAGCAATAGTGTCTGCGGTAGAGATCTCAACGCTGTTGTTGTTTGGTTCGTAGTAATTTCGACGAGTTTCGTAACGTGAATTAATGCGCGCACACCGTCGTAACCACGATCATAACATTGTGACGATATTTTCACCTAGTGTTCATTCCTGTGAATACACTTATACAGCCCGACCTCGAATTGCTTCATTTGACTTGAATTTGACGCTAATTAAATTAAAATGTTGATTTTGGTGGCTGCACTAGATCACAGATGGCGCATAGTATTCGATGTATAGTTGCAAAACTTGCTGCATTGCATGCGTTCCTTCAACAACAACAACAACAATGTAGGCGATTGTAAAAATAAATGTTTGCATTTTATACACACCTCGATCGACGGTGAAATACGAGAGAAATAACGGTCTCGCGCAGAGACAGACCACACACACGACATGGCGTCTCTTTTATTCATCTCATAATCATATCGTCTCAAATTACACAACAATAGAAATTCGCAAATTGCGAAATCGCCGCGCAATTTGTTCGGATCGTCGATAACCATTGAAACATACGCGCACACGTTTCCTATGCGCATAAGCGCATGCGTATTATTAATAATACCGTGCATAAGACGTGCTATAATTCTGCATGAATATATTTACTTATTTGATTCGCAGAAATCGAGAGTTGTTATTATTTATACAATTACACGATTTACGTATTTGCTTCATTGGATATTCATTGCATTTAATTAAATAATATTGTCTCTCATAAAATTTTTTACTACAAAATTTTGTGATTTTTGAGAAACGAATAAGATTTCACTTTGAATTTTACTCGGTGTCGTGCAATTTCGATTTCTCGCAATGATAATTGTAGTTTTGAATCCATCACAATTTATTGAAACATAATTTGGTATAGGTATATGAAAATTGTTGCCTGTCAACAAATTAATTTCAAGACGGTTTTTGCTACCGATTCTCCATTTAATTAAATCAACGCTTTCTTCCTTCCGTTCAATTAATCTATAAATCGTGCACTACTATTACGAATAGCTGTAATTTGGATCAATCAAATTTAAAGATTATTGCCATTAAGTTGGTGCGATTATGATAGCTGGGGCCGTAACGCACACATCCATACGCTCAAGGCGTGTTCTTCTTCTTCGGCTCACACGCACGCGCGCGCATTGTCGCATCGAAACATTCGACATAATTCGACAAGGACCGTAGGCGAATCACGCAAAATGTAAACTACGCATACTCTCTTACATTGCTTTCGTACGTATCGGTTCACAATCAGCGTTTATGCATGTGTATCGAAAGAAAGTGTGACGTCCCCGATCAAGATCGCCGCTTCTTTTTTCTTCATCATCTTCACTCTCCTTCCGTAACTACTTCTTTAACTACTTGGCTTCAATATCGCCACCACGATCTTTGTCATCGATGCCTTCATCATCTGCTGTGCGGATTCAAGTGTGTCGATTGATTAAATTCCGAATGTAAAACAAAGAAGAGTTGAGATTTATCGCTGTATAAGATTCGGCATAAAATATGTGTCACTTTAAATCATCATCACTCGTGCATTGGCACTTACATGCTATGTATGCGGATAGGTATAAAAGTGTGTAATAAATAATGCACAACATCATGCGGCTGATGGAGAGAACGTTTGTGTTGCAACAACGCACTGCGCCGGCCGCCCCGTTCCGTTCATTTACGAGCACCGATCGATTCGCTCGTAAAAAGAAGTCGACAAGAAAATAAGTGTCACTGTGTCACCAAACATGCGCACATACGATGTTGTTGTTGTTGTTCTACGTATTCTTTCTTAGTGCTATTTCGACTACGATTACATCTGTCGATTTTCATTTCTAGCCTATTGCTCTCACCTCCTCTTACATTAGTCTTCACTTCTCATCATTAGATCAAGATTGGTCAAGTTTTAAGATTTGTTGACGTGTTGATGGGACGATATTTAAATTGAACGAAATTGAATTACTTACTCCGCACTCCGGCCGTTAACGAATTTCGAATCAGGCGTATATTCGTGCAGCACGCACGCCTGTGCCTGCCGGGAATATATCTTAACGTCTAATTCATTAATTCAAACCTACTAATGTTTTGTTTACTCAAAAAAACGCGATGCGTCCGTCCTGGTTGTGAGAGCGTTTATATGAACAAATTGATCATGCATTCTGGCGATTGATTTGTTTTGATTAAATTTCGATTAATCTCAATCGCCCGAGTCCGAGTGCTCTTGATGGACAGATGCATTTTAACTCTCAATATGAATTTAGGCTAAATTGATTAAATAAATGGATTTCATTCGAATTTTTAGATTACATATAGACGAAATGTGGGCTTAAGTTATATTTTAAGGTAAAATTAACACTTCCAAAGTGTTCCAAGAAGTTCTCTCGCGTTTGATCGCCTCATTGTGGGTGGAGGTGGAGGAGTGCATTCACACAACACTTTTAACGCCCATTATCAAATTCTCGTTCGTCTCGTTCGCGCACTCATTCCTAACCGTAGTAAAAGTACGATATGGGTTGGCTTAGTAGTGGTGCAGTTAAAATGTGTGATACAACACAGCATTGTAGCGATTGTGTTCCGTTTGAGCGATGCATTTTGCCTCCCCCTGCCATCATCATATCAGTCCTACGCTGCGGTGCGGTGAGCTGCTGGTCGTGCAACGTGCGCGCGCGCCCGCTACTTCTGCGCGAGCCGAGTCTCCTGTCTGGCCGATGCCGACGTCGCCGTGGTCGTCGTCGTCGTCGTCGTGCAATGTTACACGCTGGTTGTTGGCCTGCCGCCGCCGCTGTTCTTTCAACCGCGCTCGCTTGTTATTATCGGCTCGCGCTTCGTGCGTGACGGACGTGTGTAGAGTTCTCGTGTGCGCGCTCTTCGACGACTTACGAACATTTTCGACAATAACAATAATCATTCGACTTTTAACTTATGTACGTAACTACGCTCAATAACTAGGTTAAATAGTTAAGAGGAAATAGTGCCTTTTTCCCCTATAAGCGGGACCGGATTCATTTCATACAACTGTTGTGCCACATTGCAATCTAATCCGATTCCTCGTCGGAGGAAGTAAGGCGGAATCAAACAATTGAAATTATCGACTTTGTTCGGGTGTGTGCGCCAGCGAGTGCGAGTGGACCTGGGATATTTTTGCCACAAATTTTAATTGCTTGCTTTATAACGGCTTGATTTAAAAGTAGCTGGAGGTAGAGAGCCAGCCAGCAAAGAAGTTTTCGTGCCACACCGAGCGCAGTTGATATAGTGGCGGTTCATTGTACTGGCGAGAGAGGAGTTTAATTAGTGCGCTTTTAATTAAAACTTCCTGCACGCACAGTATTGTTGTGCGCTTGCGCGCGCGAGAGTATAGTTCGTTTAATTTATATTTGGAGTTACGGCCCCGGCTTGATCGTGATTGTTCATCATTGCATTTACTTGGTCGTTGCCTGAATTGTCAGATTGGATACATCGAATTGTGGGTTATGATACACAGGTAAGAATTGTTACATCTTGATCACTTTATCACTTCCTTTCCGCGAAATGACAAATGAATGTGGCAATTTGTTTCATTTCTAACAATGTGCTAATTTCCAGACTACTTTTTCCTCTCCGCACACTTATTATTCGCGTGGTGTCTACGTGTGCGTAGAACTTTTCTATTTCACATGTGCTTTCTGCTCAGTCCAAATACAACACATAATCGGCGCGGATAATTATTTTTGCCGAATTTCTATTACGAACGACTTGCTTTTTGCAAAGTTTCATTCTTTCCTCTTCAACGACGGTTTTTTTCTTCTATTCGCTTGCTCGATTTTGTTATTAATAATAGTAATATCCCGTCCGAAGCCTTCAAGCTCACTTTTATTTCCTCTCCAACGATATATTGACCATGAACGAAAAGACGGAACGATTATGATGATGCTCTGTCTGCATTCATTCATTCCACGCACAGACTGAGAAATAATTATATCTCATCTATTCAGAGTAACCCAATGCTTAATTAATAGTTGTGATTATATTAACGAAATTAATAAATTTGAGAATTAGTACCAAATTAATGAAATAGCAGGAAAGGTAATAAAACCTGGAAAGAGAAGAGGTATGTGAAAATGTGTAATGAGCGTTTTGTTCACGCAGTTTTTCATTTCCGTTTCATTGCGCATTATTTATTTTATTTCATACTCACGCTTCTCGCCTGCCTGGCTAGCCATGCTTTTATTCTCTTTCCGCTCTTGATTTTCTTGGGCGCTCACTACGGCGCGGCGCACTTTTGCGATCCTGATCGAGAAGTGATAATTTCGCGCCGGGAACGAGGGTGAAAGGTAATGCGAAAGCGAAACTTTTAAGACGTGATGAAATTAGTATAATTGACTAATAAAAATGAGCCGATGCGGAAACACGAAGCAACGAAATACGCATTCGGGAGAGAAATTAAAATTAAGATTTCGCACGTACGAGATTATTTTTATTAACTTTGGAACCGCGCACTGAAATTATCTGATGTGAAGGTGTTGCTTGCGAATGACTATATTTTCGATAATGACGAATTTATTGACGCTTATCGAGTCAAAAGAAATCATGCAAGTGGCGCGCGAATTTTATAGAGTCTCATAAAGATAAATAGAAAAAAATTGCAGCGAAGGTTTAAATTGCAATAAGTTTTATATTGTAAAATTTTAATGATGATGCTAATGAAAATGGAAGTAAATTTCAACACGCCATTGCTGCCAAAAATTTATTCTCATTTCGTTGTGCGTTGAACGCGTCTTCGTCGTTGAACTTTGATGAATGAAACATACACATGCATACAAGTATATGTGCGGCGGCTGCGTCGTCTTCCTTCATTCGATTTCGCTGACATTCGCGGCGTCGCGTCGGAAGATGGACGGCGCGTCGCGTAGTCTACTTCCATCAATCAAAATTAAGGTCAGTGACAGTCGGCCCGAAAATATGCTTGCGCTCATGCATGTGTGCCGAAAAAGTAAAATTCGCGCGCGCGGAGCGGACGAGACGCGCCTCGAGGTGCCGCCGCGAAGAAGGACGAAGGAAACGAACGGTATTATTAATCGATAATTGTTTGTTTGCCGTGTGCATAGGTATCAGGCATATCATATTTAGCGGCGTGTAATACTAATCGCAATTCGCGCGAGGCTGCGCCGACGAAGACAAATTGCGCGAGACAAAAGAGCGTCATCGCGATCGATTGCGACGAACGATCGATCGATTGATTGAAAACGATGATTTATTATGTGATTCGCGCACACTTGACTTCTCCGCCACTTACCTATATTAATTCAGGCAATATGTTATATGCGTGGTGCATAACCGCATGGAATTAATGGATAAATGCATAGCATGCAAGGCGCGCGCTTGGTGTTTTGCTGCGCAATGTATTAATATGGGATTTATTTATAGCAAGAAGGAGGCAATGTGTGGGCATTGGATTGCGCATGGCCATATGTTGATGCTTTGCGTGATGGCCGTGATTGCCGATATCAAAAGCGTGCCGGCGATTGTTGATCCCATTTGGAGAATTAATTGATTGATCGCGATGTGGAGGGGTCGGGCGGGCGGGGATTGCAGCTATTGCAAATTCGTATTACGGCAATTAACATGTACAAAAGTGGAGTAAACGCCGCATTCGTAATGCATTTATTAATTCGGGCGCGTATTCCATCATTGGGGTCGTTTTCTACATATTTTAGTTGATTCGGCGTGCATTTTCGATATGATATTATAATGGGTGCCGTGTGCGTCGGGGTCCGATTTGGTAATGGCAGATGGTCGCGCGACACTCTTTGCGCCTTTGCATCTGCAATTCACGGCGTTCGCAAATATGCCACCGCAGTTGTGGCGCTCATTGATGGCGGTGTGGTGCTGCATGAAGACCAGAAGCGGTGCCGGCGAGTCATTCAGCGGCGCGGCGAGTTGAGGAATTGGGAGCAAGGGCCACATATGTGCATTCATAATCATAAGTGGCTGCGCCAGCGTATGTATGTGCACTTATGACTTATACCGGAATGTATACCATGCATACATGCGGATTGGTTTTCAACTTATACAGCGTGCCACTTGGTTATTCCGGAAAGCCAAACAATTAATAATAATTACGTAGGTTGCATTTTATTAGAAAAGAGTTTTCTACTTCTGATTGACTGGATTGCCTAAAATAATGAACTAAATATTCATTTGATTTATGATTAAACAAATGATTTTGAACATACCGGCCATGCTGTATACATTTCCCACTAAATGTATGATTGCATCCGTAGGTATTTCACTCTAGAACTATATGTAGATTATAAGTAGTCATACATAATGCATCAGAAATTTAGCGCGCTTAGTTCTTTTATTATGTAAGTGGCGTAAGATTGATGCGGTTTTTGCTAAGTTCAATTTTAACATAATATATTACCTACCTTATATATACTCGCTATTGTGGGGATGTGTGTGGCAGTGCTCTAAACCAGTGGCACAAATATTTGCAAAACTGCTAATAATTGCCGCCACACTTAATAAAAAAAAT
>JARJDR010004323.1:0-11473 GCA_030264135.1 Myllaena sp. GC000078 | reverse complement strand
ATGAAAGCATCTACGACAACGTTGAGTGTGGATGGAAAAAAAAGGACATCCGGCACGATCGATGGTGGGTAATCTTCCTGCAACGGCTGTATCCGCCGTGCATTTCCGTTTTTTTACCTAAAGTACAATCGTCCTTGCCAAGCACTGTTAATGAAATTTCTATACATCCGGAAAAGCTTATAACTTTATATCTCCTGGGCGCAAATTGATTACTGCGTGTGTTGAAAGAGTAGACTAGCAAACATCCTGTAGAACAAACTCAATGCATACGGAAACAAAACGCGAATCGCATTATTCGCCGTTTGCAACAGCAGTGGCGGCGGCGGCAGCGTCCTTTAACGACATTACGGCACTCGACGGCACAAGCTAAATAGTGCAATGCGAATTTCCGTCGCGTGTGTGCCGCATTTCGTACATAATGAATGCGCAATTCACCACACTACAACCCGCCCGGCGCGGCGTCCGCAACACGCGCGCGATCCTTGCGCGATTTGCAGGCAAGCGCATTTCTTTTGCAATGTTGCAAACGGAGCGCATCGGTCGCAATTTATCGCAAAACAATCATCGTCGATGGCGGTATTGTTTATTACATCGCCTACAAAACGCTTCGGTTATAAATAACACTATTGTCTACTTGTATGCCAATAGAAAGGAAAGAAAAATGAAACCGTCTTATTATGGATGAATTGCATGTCTTCCGGACATTAATCGTCGATCGGAAATCTCGTCAGGAAATTGTTTATGTTTTGAATCAATAAAAACCAATTTTTTTTAATATAAAATTTTACTATGCGTTTTCCTTCTTTATTGGATTATGTTATCAAATAGATGATATTAAATAATTGTAGTAATTTCCCAAACATCTAAACGAATAGAAAATCAACGCATATGCGCGCGTTGCGTGACCACACCTGCGGGTCAAGGGTAAAGGACGCAATCGTAAAATTACGAATACTTAATTATTATCACAAGCCACCGAGGCGACTGGCGGGGGGTAAAGTCGAGTATGTAAGCGTAAGACAATACCACAGTATTTACTTTTCATAAACGTGCATTGGATTTGTCGGTTTGTCGAGCCGACTAGAAATCCATGTCGATTATTATCGAACGCACATATTACATCATCCGAATTCGACAATTCTATGTACGCGCGACTGGAGGATTGTTCGAGTGCGTACTTCGACATCAAGGATAAAATAGTGTGTCACGCGTAAATTATTCATGGCGCCGAATTTAATTTCACACGCGCGCACGCAGCACACGCAGCACGCAGCGCCGCTTTTCTCTTTTCAATTCCTCAATCGGCATTCACAATGTATTGAACCGAATATGAAACCGAAACGTTTGCTGGATGAAAATAACTGCGTGAAAAATTTGCCAACTTATCACAATTATGAATCTAGTAAATAACAGGCGCTTTCACCCTCGTCAAACTTAATGGCGCGGCGACAAAGTTATCGACGCATGACATGGGGATTGCCTCCCCGTCTACCATTTGTCACCGGATCTAATCTAGCAGCAACACAGCATCCAACATCTGAATTAGTTTATTTATGTTTCATACACGACGCGGCGATGACAAAGCACCTTTCATACACGTACCGAGATCAGACAGAAATAAATGTTTTTGCTCCACATTTCACCAACATGCTCTCCACATGCAATTATTGTTCTATTGAAAGTAATAATAAATTTATGATTTCATACAAACGCTGCTCCATTAAATATCAAGCGAGTATTCCTTACAAGCTAGGTAAATTTGAAATGGAGATATGATAAAAGACCGAGGTTGATTATGGAAGACACAAAACATAAAACGAGCTAATTAATTTAGTTTCGCTATTGTTTGTTGCGTTCGTCGTGTTTGTTTTCTTACCTAGGCGAAGAACGAAGCTGCTGCCTTTAATCGCCTTCAGTTTTCTTGTTCGTTTCACCCTTTGTGAAATACCTGCACGTGCGTGCGTGGGTGCGTGCGTGGCGTGCCACATGGCTTTTGTGTTTCTGCTTGCTTTCGCGTTCTGCACGATTCGACATACATACAGGGCCATTAGCTGTTGGTTTTCATTCTGGCCACGAAACGCCACGAAATTGCTCATTTCACTGCTAATTCTGCAACTTTCTACATAACATGCTTTCGTTGGCTAAAAATTTCCGGCGAGAGCCACTGAATTAAAGATGCAATTCACCGGAATATACGCACATCCGGATTAATAAAGTAATCCGTAATTTTTCACTCTCTAGTGGTTTTTTGGTTCAACAAGCAAACCACTTCCGACATTTTAGGCACGTATTTTATATTTTATGTTTTATTAGCGCACCTTTTCACGGTTATATATTCTTATCATTTCAGCTTACGTCGCGTTGTGGTGACACAACGGGGTGGCGAGGCTTATAGCTGAAATTTTAATCCTGGCGTTTGCAAAAATGTGCTGAATAATGATGCGTACGGGGGTGGCAAATATAGTCAATAAATGTCAACCATATCGAGTGGTGTTTCAAATAGGATTTAATGTCTTTAAACTTCCTAAACATTCTTAAACTTCTAGAAACAAAAAATGATACATTTTATTACTTTAAGGATGTATTCAAGGATATGGTTTGGTTGGGAAATATCAAAATAAGGATCTGTAACGATGACGAGCAGGATATCGAGGTTATCATCCTTCGCAGCGAAATTAGCCTAATGGAAGCACTGCGTGGTGCACGCTGCGGGATTTTGCGCTGCGGCAAACCGATATTTTTCCATTCGCAGCGCTTGTTTCAACCGCCAGCTATTTTCCACGGATTTGTTATGCTATGGTAATGCGGCGCAAACTCTTATCGTAAATCGTAATGGCATTACGTGCAAAAGTCTTTCGCGAAATGCTCGCCTGCTGCCCCGTCACGATGACGATAATAATTTCGCACTTTTCACTTCGTCAATGCTTCAATTTCGCTCTTAAACGGAAATATAGAGATTTATATTCTTTCGTTTCATCACGCATATTAACACAATATTTAAGCCCAGCTCTCTCCACTTTATATTCTACGTCTTTTAATCTCTAAACCGAGATGTTTATTATTAAAGGCAGCTACAAGATAGATACATGACGTGATAAAGATTAAGATGGTTTGTATTTTAATCAATATTTAATATGATCAGAATCCTAATTTCTTGATGAAACCACTTTAATAGAAAAGGGAGGAAACAATGGTTGAAATTTTAATATATCAGCTAAACTGAGCAGATTATTTGATCAAATTTCAGTATCCAATGAATTTTTCAATTTTTCTTCGACCCTACGAGTACCTTAAAAATAATACACAAATTCAAAGTGGTTTTTTATTGAAAATAAACCAGAAAAAATGAGTTTGTGCATGTATCATGTCAAACGCACGCATCCTTGATCCGCAACCGACGACACGATGTGCGCCCCAGCGCAACCCCCATTTTATTTTTCCACATAGACGAATTAATTCGACCGCACCAAAAACAGACATCCTCCAGGGCGGGCCGCAAACGCATCAATTATTTATGCGCCCTCCACTCAGCCTTCGGCGTTGATCGTTTCACCCTTCAAATACCTCCATCATCGCCATCCACATCCACCAGGTAATGTATTCATCAACATTTGTATTCATAATCATATATAGCGCATTTCTTTTTTGCTAAGCAGAGTTTAATTTGATTTTACAGCAATGGCCATCTGTTGATAGAACAAATGTTTATACTTAAGTATAGCAGTAATTTAATCGTAATTCTTCTCACTCGAAGAAGACAGATACACATTGAAAATAAAGCAGATCGAATTAAATTTATTTCGTCCACAACCAAAATTTGCGAAGATTAGTGGAAATCGCTTTACAAGAATAGACAAATACTGATGCAGGATGTGTCCGTAGCGTTCGTTTTCAGATCGATACCAAAGTGGACGAGAATGCGTGTTGCTTTGCATTATTAATTAAAGAAAAGGAGAAACCCGTACATAATGAGAAGAAGGCGGTTACGTGCAAACATCAATTGTAATCTGCCAACAGCAACGAGCGATCGCCGCAATAAGTTGCCAAGGATAACAATATTCCAACCGTTGGCGTTGGAGTCGTAAATTGCGCTCCGCTAACAAACGAGGCGTAAATCGCTCGGAAAAGGTGCACAAACTGACCACTGACCACCTTTGGGATTACACAACCAAAAGCTTCCCCTGTTTCCGTGGGGAATTTGACTTAAACTCGACTGCAATAATGAAATGAAGCACGTAAATACACCGAATGGCTACTTGGAGAGGTTGGAATGTAGGTCGCCTTCGCGTCGATCTCCCATCGGACGGCGCCGGCGGTTGGATGCAATTAATTAATCGAGATATCAATTGTTCGGCTCGTCAATTCCGTGCAATATGCGTGATTGAAGTGCGGCGATTAAATTAGCGTTTACGCCGTTGGGATTCAATTGAGCGTACGATCCGGTTACTTAGCAACTTTATAAAACCTTCCGGCGTGTAATTGTAGTTAAAGTTGGCGCTCGACTTTTACGACGATATCATTATGAATTCTTAACACAACTGTCCGATAAATCGATAAATCATCTTTGCTTCCAACTCCCAACTTTGTATGATTAACGCATGCGAATAATAGCCGGCACTTATATTATACTACGAGTAGTTTCACTTCGGTTTTCTTTTGCACTCTCAGTTCTTCCCCGGCAACTATGTATATTATGCTAGTACATTAAACACAGCTGTTTCCAATCTATGTACAACATAACAAGCGGTTCGCAATGAAAGTAAGTTCATAAACAGTTTGGTCGAAGTAAATAATGTAAGCGCAGCCACCGTCTTAAACGCCATAATTCTCTGGAAATAAGTCAAAGTTATAGTGCAACTTGCCCAAAAGTATGTTTACCAAGTCAATGTGTTTTCGCTTTTATACCTCAGTTTGATCCCAGTTTTTAATTTAACTTACACTTGATGAACACCGTCAGTGCAACTGGTGCACTGGTCCATCCATCAGGCTTTTGAGATTAAGTTGTGTAAGCAAGAAGACAAAATTGCATGTAATCAATCTGAACTAATCTAAATATTTACTGCAAGGAAATTTTTCGCTGCGCCAATAAATCAATGCAGAAATTGTTGATAAACAAAGTTTTGCGTGCAGAGAATTTTATAAACATCAACTTTATGAAAGTTTGCCGAGAAAAACTCGACGAAATCCTAAAAATTACCCCACCAATTTCGGCGACACATTAATTATGCCCCGCGTTTCGTCATCATTAACAGAATTACTTATCATTTGTCAAGGTGTTTTTTGCAGCATTTTATTTTTCTTTGCTTCTTTTATGTATTCATTCGTCCGCGTTTTTTTATATTCGTCTCCGTAAGGCGCTTTTACGATCTAATAAATTAAAAGGGACGCAATGTTTACAATTCACATCCCCCATGCATATACACATACCTCATACTCTATATTAGTAATGAAAAGGAACCTGAATCCTTATTATTCCTGCGCCTCTTTATTTGAGCATTTTATAATGCGTCTTCGCACCGGCTGCGTCGAAAAATAATTTAGTTTAAACATAATTATGCGCGGGGTGGGCTTTTCCGCTTGTTTTCCTCGTACCGAATGTATTGAGTATGTCCCCTAACGGTCACTAATTGGATTGACTAGCACTACACACTGAAAATGCGTGATAGTGTGATTGTATTGCGAGTAGTAGTGAATCTTGCAACTTGTAGGAGCATACTCTACGGCAGTCTAAACATTTTCATTTCGATCAATAGCCTATTGCCTATTGGTCAGAATATTAATCACCACATTGATGATGAGATTGTTTCGATGATTAAATTGGTTATGGAAACTGTATGGAATTTATTGCAGAGAGTTGAAGAGAAACAGATGTTGAATGGTTGCATCGCTAATTAGAATATTGATTTTGTCTGGCAATTGGTTAGTTTGCGGTTGCGCTCGAGGAAATCACAAATTTGCGTTAGTATGCCGGAAAATTATTACATACTGGATGGCAAGAATTCCTCTTTATTTCAATGTTGGCGCAACTAAATTTAAATGTAAATGCGTGTAAGTGTGTGGAGAACGGCAGTAGTTTTCGGGCGGTGTGGTAGTTCGGACTTGAGTTGAAGGGCGGCAAACCACACCGTCACCAACGGTCGATTTGCATGTCGCAGATTAGTTGTGCGCGCACAATCCAAAACTTTTAGCACGCCGTCAATTTGGCAAAACTAATCTGCGTTCACCGCGTTCACCACTGACATTTACCCACTTTTACGCTAAAATTATTCTTGTCATCAATTTCCGATTCAGCTTAATACATTTTATGTTAAATTTTCAGTGAACATTCAGTAAATATAGTTTTTCCGATGAAATCGTTTGATGTGCGAATGATTTGAATACAAACTGGAAGTTTAACCGGAACACATTGAGTTGGCAAACGAGCGCGTGGCTGGAACGCACGCAAAACGCACCCGGGAAACTGGATCGAAAGGTAACGGACGTATAATCCTGGGGATAGACGGACGCGTCATTTTGCGCTATAGGTCGAAAAACTAGCCGCTTGTGCGTTTGAGATGGGCACAAAATTCGTCGAAGCGCACACGGTTTCCGGATGCCCACTATATATCTGCATGTCATGCAACATTATATCGCTTTGGTTGATTCAATTTGACCGTTGCCAGTTTTCAGTTTCCACCATTTTCGATTTACAGCCAATTTTCAGGACGAGTTTTAATTTTATTTAAAATTTTAAATATGTGCAGTTATTAAACCGAAAAACTCGTTATCCTTGGAAATGTGACCGTAAATAATTTTATAATAAACGAAATTTCGAGAATTTAAGCGCGCCGTAAAGTCAAATGCTATTAATGTGCTTTTCCGTTGTTATTCTCACGAGTGAAATTTTTCAAATTACGAATTATTTATGCATACCTCGCCAACATGTTCATTGCGGAGCTGAATCAATTTAATAGAAATTAAGAGTCACATTCGGTGCGACTCGAATGAAATTTTAATTTGCTTTAATTGATTTACAGTCATTTCGCATTCGATGTGCGGATGCGTGGATAATGCTAAAATATGAGCGCAGGCAATTAACGCAAATGAAATTAACGTATTCAATTTGAATCCTTGATGCGGAGCCAAATTGAAAACAAATTTTCGTGGATACATGCACAATACCAAAGATTTGAATGAAGTGGTTACTCACTGATTGACGGAATCGACGAATCAATTTAGGGCAATCAAGAGAAACAGCCCCTTTAGGCCGACGGATAATTCCACCTGCACCTGAATCACTAGCCACTAGGCAGTTTTCACACTTTTCCTCGGCAAAACACTCTTCGCTTCAATCCATCAAACGGTTCTTGTGCTTCATTTTCAATCACATATTATTAAAATTAAAACTTTGAGTTTTGCAGGAAGAAACCTGAAGTTTTACGCGCTCTTCGTTTTTCTATAGTGCCGAGAACTGAAAACTTAATTAGTAATTTGATGAATGTGATGAGTGAAGGCGGTCGCGCAACGGAAACGCCAACTCGCGCGCACACACACTCCGCACCGGGACGCCGCTGGACGCCGTCTCTCGCCGCCGTTTCGCGTTTGTTGTCGTCGTCGGGTGGCGTAGGCGGCGGCGGTGGCAGCGTCGCGACGCTTTCGTGCGCCGCCGCGCCGACTCCGTGTCGCGTGGGTGCTGGATGCGCTCCGAGATGAAACGGATCGCCCCGCTGTTGATGTTGTTGCATCGCGGCAAAATCATGTTTCGAATTCAATTGAGGGTAATAACGAAAATAATCATATTATCAGCAAATCTACCCTAATTTTTCTTATTTCAGTAAAGTAAAGTAAGAGAAGAAGAGAAGAAAGTAAAGTAAAGTTGAGTAAAGTAAAAAATTACAATTTTATAGCAATGAATTTAAAATTCAAACTGCGAACGCAATGCTAATATTACAGCTCGACGAAAAGCGTTCATGAAAAATAATGCGAAGCGTGCACCGCATTGCATGCTAATATACTGCGCATCTTTAGCATCTGTGGTGCACTATCAAATTATTGCCGTGCACCAATGGTATAAAAGTTTCGCGCGGATTATGTTGCAGCGCATTTGAAAAATGGCAGAGATATAAGCGAGGCATTTTCAAATTAGTCGTAAAGGATTATTTTAATAGCCGGAAATGCGGCAATGTAATTTCCGGCTCCGCTAAAGGAAACATAATAATTTATATCAAATAGACAATGTTTGTATAAACAATAATATTGATGAGTGTGGCCCTAATACATACCTACACTCAATCGTGTTATTATTGTTGACGTCGTTGTTTACGCGTACATTTCGTGACGTCTTGGTCCTTTGTCCTTTACGATCGTGTTTTCTTCGCGTGATAATAACGACTTCTTAAACACATATGTAAAGGCATGCAGTAATTATTTGGAAAATTTTTCATGTTTTCTTATTTTTCTTTCTATATAACTACAGAAATTACATGCAAACAATATAAAAAGGGTCTGTGCTGGAATTTGGGTTGAAGGTGTGATAGATATGAGATTTTCGGGATTGCGACGTACCTACATGCTTTGCCCGTGTGTGAGCGATAAGTACATCCTGAGGCGGCCGCCCCCGAAACGATCGATGCGTTGTCATGCATTATTGATTGTTTTCAAAGCAGTTATTCAATATTCGATGACGACGACCGAACGACCGACCGACCGACAACCAACCCCGCCTGACGCGTCTCGTCTTTTGTCCGTCCGTGTGCTGCGCATAGCAAGGATGGAATGGATGTATGATGGAAAGGATTATATATGAGCCACTCAAATACTAACACTCACCAGAATGTACCGGTGTAGTAGGAAAGCGGCGTATGGAAAGTGGAAAGCTGTGACGCGCATAATGACGCCATAGATTTCTTAGAAAAGTTTCAAATAAGTTTAGTAACATCTGGCGGAGTCAAATCTGTAAAATTATTGATTTTATAATCTATAACATAACTATACCAGGTATAATATAAGGATTTGTTAAAGTCGTGGCGTGATTAGAAGCGTTTTACAAGAAAACCGATAAGAAAATGATTAATGCACGCGCGGTGGTTTTGCATAATCGCGCAATAAATTTCAATGATGTGATGCGTAATTATTATATGCTTCTTGTTTCAATGAATTTTATTACGGAATTATTTAGGTAGTATATTATATATGAATGGCAAATATTCGATGTGGCACATGGAAATGTAGAAACATAAACGCATAAAAGGTTTATGTTTTCGAGTATTAACGCTGGAAATAAACGAGATATGAGCGTCGATAACAAAAGCACGCTGTCAATTTTATTTTACATTTTGATACGATCGTTTTTCAACAATGGCTATATTATATAGTAGGGCAGTGCGCACAATGCGTAAATAATCATTGATTTTATTTACAGAGATTAAATTTAATAATACACCAGAAAAGTGTTTTAGTAATCATAAATCAGAGCTCTTAAAACAATCTTAAATACATGACATCTAGCAAATACTACGACAGGACGCGATGTTTAATTTCAATTTTGGGATAGATTTAAGTATTCTGAAAGATGTACATTTAATATTTATATACGAATTTATACAAGAGGAAAGCGTGGAGAACATCCGTATCGATGGAAAAATACAATTTGAATTCTGCTTTATATTTATCTAGGCATCAGCAGTAGTTGAAAGGACGCTCTTGTTCTGAATAGATTTACATGGATATACATCCTTATTTTTAATTAAGGTAACAGGATAACAAACAAGAGGTTCGTACAAGAATTCAAGCACGTTCTTGAAATGAAAAGAAGAAGAAGGCCGGAAAAATTGAGAGATAAAAGAACAAAGAGAACAAAGCATCAACATTTCCTTAAAAGTTTGTCCTTAGAGTTTTTTACATGCTTTTCAATCAGCCCACTTTTTTTAACCGATTTATGAATATTTTGAGTATTTCAGCAAATACGTATTATTATTGAAGTGATATGATTCCTGAAATCCTGAAGTTTGTCGATTGAGTACCGGCACAACTACGAAGCAGAGGATGAGGATGAGAATGGAGATGTCTCGCTTGTCGACCGAATGAAAAGAGGCTGCCTGCCGTTGTCCTGATCGTCATCATCATCATCAGCAGCGGGACGGGACAGGATATGGCGCGATTCGCCGTCCGCTCGAGTGTCATTCAGAGCGGTCCATATTACTACTTGGAGCGAACGTTGTGTGCCGCTGGAATATTCCCTTTCTCTCGAATAATGAGAAAGCAACGCACACGGATGTGGATAAGGATTCAATGGATTTCCTTGAATTTCTGCACTATCCGCAGCTACTGCAGCTCTTGGCTGAATCGCTTCATTGCGCAAAAAATGTCCTTTATTAGATTTCAATTTCGGGGGCAGGCCGGTGGAAATTGATCGTGCTTGTCATTGCTGTGTCGACATATGCGACGATGGTACGAATAATATATTTGATTGGTACATACGGGGTACATACATGTAAATGGGGATGACCTTTACAGATAATCAATAGTTTGTACACCGAACCAACTGCTGCTGGAAACATTTCACCGGCCGCAAAAGTGCGTAGGCGGATACGTACATTTATTTCAATTAGCGTCATATGACGCACGCACCACAAATTTGACAAAAAAATAAAAGTTTTGTTAGGTAGCATTCAACAAACGGGAAACTAATATGCATCACAATGCCGAGAGCAAATTAGGCCTGAGATGCATTTGTAATGTTTACGCACACCATCGGAAAACCGAATGCGTTGCGCTGCATATGCAAACGAGGAAGTCGTTGTGATGTCAGTGGTGATGCATCATCGTCTTTTCGTCTGTTTGTTTGTGTTGATGATAGTGAAATGGATGGCAAATGCGGCCGTGTGTCGGTGGGAAGCTGCTAGTGGAACGCCAGCCAGAGCAGCACAAGACATAATTGGGTTTTCTAATTTTAGCATTTGCCCTGCCGCGCGGCGCGGAGCGGCGCCCGCCGACGCGCTCCAGAATCCGCGTGAGTAAATATATGCATATATAGAATTTCGCGAGCGTGCACCCGGAGTGATTTATCCCCCGCGAACAGCAGCGAAAAATTGTGGACATACCGTGTCTCTGAATTGAAAGTGACGTGATGAGAGACGTTTAAATAACACGCTTTGCTATTAATAGGTTTACGAAATGGAGCAATGCGAAGAAGTAAAAAACTGCATTCAATTGTCAGTTTGTCAGTTTATTCATGCCAAAATGAAAGTCTCTGTCAATTAATTGGACTTTGTTATTTTATCCTATAACAAATTTGTTTTGCTAAGTTTATTTTTGCCGTTTTAACCTTTAAGCTCTTAACTATGAAAATATATAGTTAAATATCGTAATCATTTAACTTTTAACCCTTTGCAAACATTGCAGCTCAACCGGCACCATCACCTGCATGATTTCCTCTGGGAATTGTTGAAAGCGGACGAATATTCATCAGAAATGTCAACCAGATAGTCGCATG